>MU858916.1:0-111958 GCA_033297175.1 Cladorrhinum sp. PSN332
TATATTGTATTGAAGTGGTTGGGTTGGATTTCGGCCAAGATTTTGCCAAGTGGGCGGAATGGGGGGTGGGCGGAATGTGGGGTACCCGACTTACAGTTTGAACAACCTGGAAAGCCATTACTGATGACGCTCACCCCATCGTTCACTGGCAAAAGACCGTATACCGACACTGAAGAGTCTGGTGGTCCAATTACCGATCCAGATTTGATTTGCTACGGCGCGGTAAGTTGATTCAATTCTCCTTCCAAGACAGATGACTGAGACTCGGGTTATGTGATAAGCTATGCGACACCAACGGTCTATGGCTCAAGGGCGTTGCAATCGACCATGTTCGATCAGCAACCTCTCCCGATGGCGAGTTTCTGGCATTCGATATCACAATGCAGGATAACAACTTCTTTGTCCAATCATCAACTGGTACCAACTTGGCAGTCTTAGACACACGCACTTCCTCAAAACTCAAAACGCTACGGGCAATGCCGAATGTATCCTTTGGGGCTATTCTTGAGAAGGGTTCCGTTTCCAAGCGTCAAAGCAAGGCAAGGATCTTGAAAGGACCCTTCGAGATGTCCCTCAATATCCATGGCCCAAGAGACCTGGCCGACCGCGTGGGTAATACACTCTCCGAGGTCAAAGCATACCTTCAGCATCCAAAGCATTTGCCACCAAACATTGTCTATCGCAACCCGCAGTTTTTTACTTTTCCCGACCAAGACGAAATCCACATGACATCGCTGGTCGGCATCAGCAACAAACCCGAATCCGCCTGGGCTCAAAACGTCAAGATCTCTGATGAGATTAGTGGTATACTTGAAGAACTGTCTGAAGTCGATGTGACAGGCTGTTGGCAAGGAACAACTGGAGGCCTCTCCTCGATTCTCAAACGGTATGTTGCTTCTACTCACCCACACATATACTAACACTTAGAGCAGACATCAGGAAGATGCAGTAAACTTTATTTTACAACGTGAAGACCCATCGTGGTCAGATGCTGTAGCAGCCAGCATCAGCTCACAACATGGCCCTTGGTAACACCGCTCGCTTGCCATGATGCCGAGTTTTCTGGCTAATTCTCTCAAAGCCCGTACCACAGTTTATCCATGAACCTGGGAGGCCTCATTGCAGATTTGATGGGACTTGGGAAAACCCTGGCCATGCTGACTGCAATCCTGTCATCGTTGCCACAGGCCCGGACGTTTGGATATTTCTACGACCCTGGAGTTGAACAAAGCAACCATTTTCGCACCAAGGCCACCATGGTACTTGTATCCTCCGCTCGTGAGTCCATATCCCAGACCCTCAAATACACGCCGTGCTGGGAGAAAGAGTTCAGCTGATTTGGGGTACATGGAAAATTGTTAGAGCTCCTTGAGAACTGGAAAGAAGAAGTGCGCAAGTTAGTCACAAGCCACTGTTCTCATGTCAAACAACCGTCAACTAACGACAGAAAGACACTTCATGCCAGACATGTTCAATATTGTCACCTTCCACGGACAACATCGGCCCGACAATGCCGATGCTCTGGTAAAAGCAGACTTGGTTCTTACAACATATCAAACGCTCGTCGCAGATTCTCATGGGTTGGGATTGCTGCAACAGATGCACTGGTTTCGAGTAGTCCTAGACGAAGGTGAGCTATATTGTAACTCGTCCTCGCTAGCTGCATCAACTGACACTGCCATGATTCCATGATTTTAGCCCATTGGATCAGGAACTCAACTTCTAAGCAGTTCCGCGCTGCCTCAACCTTGGCAACCCAAAGGAGATGGTGCATCACTGGTACCCCTATTCAGAACAAGCTTGATGACCTGGCGGCACTGGCGCTGTTTCTACGTCTTCCTCCATTCCCGGATAAGGAGGGCTTCCAGAAGCACATCCTCGCCCCTTTGTCGCAACGAGGACCCAATTTCTCGAAGCCACTTCGCGCCTATCTTAAAGCGTACTGCTTACGAAGAACAGAGAAATATCTCGACCTGCCCCGGGCATCCAACCGCAAGATTGAGCTTGAGTTCTCACCGGAAGAACAAACCCTGTATCAACGGACGCTTGACCAGGCCAGACGAGAGATTGACGAAGTTGTCAGCAAGAGATCAGGAACCCTCAAGAAGTACAACATTCTATTTCAGGCCATCGTCAAAATACGCATGCTATGCAACCATGGCACTCTTCCCTCCTCCAGCACAACTCCGTCCCAGCTCACACTGCCGGAGCAGGAGGTCAACGTGTGCGAGATGTGTATGACCAACGACGAAGACTTTTCAGTGCTGCTAGAATCATACTCCTTCTGCCCCGACTGCGGTCGAAGTCTTCGCGGTTCAACGCTGAGTCCTTATGCGCCGTCTTCGCCAGCGGGATCCACATCTTCTAGCCTGGGAGGTCTGACGCGCGACATGGCCACACTAACGTCCCCTGGGTGCATTCTGTTCTCAACAAAGCTGTCAGGAGTAGTCCACAATGTCGCCACTTCAAACCTGGGGAATAAACAGTGAGCATCTCAGAGTTCTTCAATACTAGACCAAAACAAAGACTAACCACAAATATTATTAGTCTCGTGTTTTCGTCCTGGACAACAACGCTCGATCATTTAGCCCAAGCCTTCAAAAATGCCAACATTGCGGTTCTTCAGATCGACGGCCGGACAAGCTACCCGGAAAGATCCCGTCGCCTCAAAGCGTTCAAAGAAGATCCATCAGTCACTGTCCTTCTGATGTCAATCGAAACGGGATCTCTGGGGTAAGTTACAATGACAGGGGGCTCGACTCAACAAATCAGGGAACTGACGTGAAACAGGTTAACACTTACCGTTGCTCAAAACGTTCACATTGTCGAACCGCAATGGAATCCGTCAGTTGAGGAACAGGCTATTGCTAGGGCGTTGCGAATGGGCCAAACCAAGGAGGTCACCATCTTTCGTTACATGATGAAGAATACGGTGGAACAGGTAACATCACCGACATTACCTGGTCCGGGACAGTTGGGCTAACTGGCATATCTAGAATATCATCTCTCTCCAACAGAGAAAGAAGAACCTTGCAAGGTTCACGTTTGATGCTGTTGGGGATGATGATGTAAACGGGAAGCTGGAGGTGAGTGCCAGGCCAAGAGCACCATCAATTCCCACTTGAAGCTTTACTGACGTAACCAGGACTTGAGGTTTACTCTCGACGGCATTTCAGCTTGACAAAGAAGAAAACTGTTAACTTTTGAGCAGAAAAGATAGAGAGGCTTTTCATTCATCATTAAACATGATCATTACAAATATTCGCTAAAACAGAAAAGACCACAATCGTGTACCCATTTTACCCAATTCCCCAACTCCATCATCATGTTTTCCAACTGGTTTGAAACAAAAAGAAAGAAAAGAAAAAGGAAAAGAAAAACAAAAAAAAAAAAAAAAGATCCAACCAATATCTTCCCAACCTACATAAACTCAAAAGTCCTTAGCATGAGCACTCCTCGGCGTCATGGGCACCGTCCTCGGCGTTCCACCTTGCTTGGACGAGGACTCAAACTCCCTCAACACGAGCTGAGCGTGATAATCCGCCTCGGAAGCCGAAATAGTCGACTCCATCGTCACGAACGTCTTGCCGCTCACGTCCGTCCTCATTTCGCTTTCCCCTCCTCCCCGTCTCGTCGTCCGTCCGTTCCTGCTTATGAACGACCTAACACCCGTAAAAACCGGTGACGGCATCTTGGGCAGCTTCAACCATTTCTTTCCAGAAGACCTCGCACCCGCCGCTTCAGGATCCGAAGAAGAAGAAGAAGAAGCACCTTGCTCAAACGGTTCCGGCACGGCTTGCGCCAAAGTCTGCAAATGGTTCAAAAACCTCCGCAAAACACTGCTTGCCAGACTGGGAGGTTGACCGTCGTTATTCTCCTTGTTGTGGTCGTGGCTATTAAGCGGGTTCTTGATGAATAGTGTGCGGAAGGCAGTTAAAGACGCCATCATTATTGCGACGACGCCTTCGGCCTGCATCCAGAAGAAGGCCCAGGTGTCGTCTTCGACGTTGTTGTAGTGGTAACCGCCCGCGCGGACGGCGGCGAAGATGCACATGACGATGCTCAAGCTGAGGAAGACGCCGAGGCCGAACTTGGTTGCCGCCGAGAGGCGGGATCGCCTGAGAATGATGATGGGGAGGGAGACGACCATGAGGTCGGTGACTATGTCCAGGACGGTGACCAGGATGATCAGGGCGAATGATCTGCCCTTGTCGACATTGTAGGCGAAGCATTTGACTGAAATACGAGGGTCAGTCACGTGCATGAGACGGTATGGAAAGGAACATGTACTCACTTGCTTCCTCACCAAAGTAAGGACAAGTTATAAACGGCTGAGCCACAACAAAGCCCCAGCAGAGCACACAAAACCAGACGATAAACCAGTAATACCGATTCACCCACTTGGATATGTGCCAAACGAGCGGTCTCATAAACACCAAGAAGCAAGCCTTGACGGCGTAGATGGTCGTCCACATCAAGGCGAGCAAGGGAAAGACGGTGGTGTGCATGCCAAGCAGGGATTTGTAGTTTGCTACCAGGTACGGAAAAAGCTCCGGGATCTGGGAGGCAGCGGTGTGCATGTAGAGGAAGTAAGAAATGTGATAGATGAGACCGGTGCCCGCACACATGGAACAGGCTGCCAGGATTAGAAAGAAATCATCTAGCAGGAGACGCTTGTGATAGCGAATGCGGATGAACATGCGGGCGAGGAAAAAGCAGATCGAGATGCCTGCCAAAACGAAGAGGGCGATGCGGAACTCGCGGAGGTGGATTTGGCCGGCATCGCTGATGAGTTTCTGTGCTTCACTCTCATCGATGGTGCGGGCTGCTTGGTTGGTTGAAGCCATCTTGACTTGAAGGAAGCCAGGAGTGTTGATGATGATGATGATTCATCCGGGACTTTTGAGAGACGGGGATGTCGAAAGAACATGGGACTCTAAATATCCCCTACTCTGATGGAACTTGCCGTCCGCGCCGTAAGAGATTTTCAAAAGGACTGCGCGACTACCAACCACGGAGGCATCTGGATGCAATGGTTGGGTCAAGGGGGTTTCTATGCCGCAATATCACTGAGACCAAGAGGGAGGTAGGGAGAGTTGGGGTCTAAATTTGAGCAAGGTGTAACCATACCTACACTGATTGCCCCTAGGCGCCTTGGATTGATCGACGGGGACACATCAATGCCATGGCAGGCTTCGGCGCGTTCTACCAACCGCATGAAGCAGAGATATCAGGTTTTCCCAACTCCCCGGAGCCGACCAATATGTGATTTGCCCGAAAGACATGCAAAGACATGCGGTTGGACGGAAGTGGACGGCACAGCAAACGGAAGTTGCCATGTGACCTATCAGGGGTCATCAAAACAATGCAAGCCACTTCCCCCCAGGTGGGTGTCACAGAGCCACAGCACCAACTGTGCCCCTCAGCCCCCGCCATCCTCGTGGCTACAAGGGCACAGCACCAAAATTGATCGGCAGTTGAGATGAACCCCTGATATTCTGTTTTTTTTTCTTGTTTTTTTTTTTTTTTTACCATCCAACAAGACCACCAACAGCATTCAAGGCAGCAGCATGATTCGGCCACCATGGCTCTCAATTTTCTGTCATCTGCCTTGAGCAGCAGCAGTCCTGAACCAAAATGGGGGATGTCTTTGTTTGTGTTGTTACTAGCGGCGCTTTGGTTTAGATACAGAACCACTTTCCACAATTTTGCCACGCAAATCCCGCCGAAGAGGCACAGCAGCCGGGGAGGAGATGGACAAAACATCCCTCCCACATTCCCATATTTCTTCCCCATCTTGGGGACGCTCCCATTGGCTTACCTCTGGAGACCGAGAGACTTGGTTCTGAGTGTGAAGTATGTTTGGTGTTTCACCATATCGCCCCCCATGTACTGACTGTGTTGCAGCAGCTTCTTCCAAAGCCCTCAACAAGCAATCCGCGTCAAGATCCTCCACCAAGACTTCTACCTCGTGCGCGGCGCCGACAACATCAGAGCCCTCTTCAAAGCCCAAGTCACCAACATCCCCTTTGTCAAATTCGCCCTGAGCTACGCCTTCGGCACCCCGGCCAAGGCTCTGACTCTGTACGACCAGGATGACTCCGGAACAAACCACGCGCCACACCCGGAAAGCACCGTCCTGCCGCACAACCGCATCGACTACCTCGTGCACCACTCAACCAAGACATTCCTCGAAGGTCCCGGCTTGACCCCTCTTTGGAATCGTTATCTAAAAAACATCACCGCACAACTTCACACCTTGCACGACAATCTCGGCAGTTCAGAGGAATGGAAATTTCATCATGACTTGATTTCCCTCATATCAAACGAAACAACCATCGCAACCCTCAACGCCCTCTGCGGTCCTCACCTCTTGCGTCTAAACCCAAACTTCATCAACCACTTTGACCGCTTCGACGAGAACCTCCAAACATACATGCAGGGTTTTCCTTGGTTTCTCGCGCCGCGCGCATACTTGGCACGTAAGCGTGTGCTAAACGCAGTCAAAGAATGGCAACAGCACGCCCGAGATCACTTCACTCCTTCCGCTCTAGATGAGAATGGCGACGACCAATACTGGGGGAGCAGTTACTTCCGTCTGCGCCACAGCATGTTTCTCGCCATGGGAGAAGGGAACTTTGACCACGCATCCATAGCCAGTTCGGACTTTGGATTCATCTGGGCCATGCGCAACGCCATCACAGCTACCTCGTGGACTATATACCAAATTTTTCGAGATCCAGAGTTGCTCAATGCTATCCGCGCCGAAGTGGATGCTTGCTCTTCTGGTGGACGGCTCGAGTATGATACGGACAAACTCCTCCGCTGCTGTCCTGTTCTCTCGGCCGTTTATGCAGAGACACTTCGTCTAAGAACACATTTTTATTTTGTCCGTTTAGGAGATAGAGGCAATCCCTTGCCGATTCTTTCGTGGATCATCCCCCCCAGGAAACCTGTAGTGGCGTTAACTACCGTTGCGCATTTTGATAAGGAAGCTTGGAATGTAGGAGGTAAAGGGGAATATCCGCTGCATGTATTTTGGCCTGGGCGGTTTTTAAAGCCAGGTGAAAAGAAAGGGGAAGCAGAGTTTGTCACTAAAGGACTGGAAGGGAGCTGGATACCGTACGGAGGGGGGAGCAGGATGTGTCCGGGGAGGCATTTTGCGAAAAGGCAGATTCTGGTCACGGCCGCGCTGGTGGTTGGGATGTTTGATGTTGAGGTTGTGGAGGATACGGTCGGGGAAAATTTGACGCTGATGGGGTTTGGGAGTGGGGTGAGCAGGTTGGTAGGGAGGGCGGGGGTGAAGATACGGAGACGAAAAAGGGAGGAATATTGATGGGGGCAAGCCCCCAAACCCCCGGCCTCGCTTCGCTCGATAATCCATTATAGATATAATTCTATTTCATACGATATAAGAGCCTGGCTCTGATAAATAATAATTGACGGTAACTCACAGTTCTTGATTTGGCACTCTTTGTCCTTCTAGACCTAAACACACAACTGTTTAGAGATTGCTTACTCCTTGTTCCAAACCTTTTCATCGTACTCGTCCATCCACTCCACATACTCCCCTCCAGCGCCAGCCCACCCTTTGATCCCCCCAACCAGCGCCAGACTCTCCATTTTTGCATCATCCCCCTCCTTAGCAATATGATCAGCCAACCACCCCGTAGCTCTGCTTCCCCTGCCGCGGGATGATCCTTTTATCTCATCAGTCACCAACCAAACCACCCGGAGTTTGTACATCAAGATTTGAGAGAGAAAAAAAACATACCACAGTAAAAAATAACTTTCTTCACTCCAGCCTTCCTCCACAAGTCATACAAAGCAGCCAAGGTAGGAAACAAGCTCTGCGCCGGCAGGTTGATTGAGCCCCTGATGGTCCCGCCTTCGAAGTCGTTCCTCCGCAGATCTACGAGGACGAAATCTCTTTGGGCGGGAGGAACCGTCCTCAGAAGGGTGAGGACTTCTTGTCTAGAAATTTCTCCGCCCGTGGAATTTGGGGCGGGGTAGGCTGCGTGCCATGGTTGTGGTTGTGGTGCTGGTGGTTGGGGGTCGGTTGGGGACATGATGGTGAGTTCTTCTCCCTTGGTTGGATTTTGTTATTTGCTGTATCGAGATGAAGTTTAAGTTTAGGTGTGTTCCAAAAGTGTTTTATCTGCAAAGTGTGAAAGAGAAGGAATGGAGGGGAAATGTTCGGTTTGTCACTGCCAAGACTCTCTTGTGATCAGACTCGGAATGTCACTGCCGAGATCTGATTGGCCCGTTCGAACTGGCAGAGCCGAGGTTGGATGAAGGTATTGGGCGTTGCCATATCATCGCAATCATATTGAGTGAGAGATCACCAACATATGGATTCTCGAGCGAAGCGAGGCCGGGGGTTTGGGGGCTTGCCCCCATTAACACAAAGGAAGAATGGTAATTACTGGTGGCAGGGCTTCGCTCCACACTCTTTTCCAAGTACATATTAAGCAACAACGGTGGTCTTGTAACGGCCAGTATTCTTCTTTCCCGTCATGATCGCTGTAGAGCACCAAAGCTGGTATTCGAATATAACACGGTAAAGTTCGTTCCAGGGAAATTTTTCTCCAATAGACGGTCCATCTCAGGTCCAACGGCTTCCGCAGTTGACCGTCAGCTATTGTGGAGATAGGTGGCATCCAGACAAGGGGGTTCACAGGCACCTAAGAATAGAGCGTCTAAGGGGCGCAGCTATCTCCACATTCCAAAAAGCTCAAACTCGTGACAGCATCAATCACTGGAGGAGAAATCTTTCAAGCTTCTGTGAAGCCATGTTTATCTCTTCTATAGGCAGTCTATCATTTGTTTGCAGCGAGACCAGGGTCGCAAATTTTTTTTTTCATGGGCATTCGGAAGAATATCTTGAGCAGCTTATTCGTTTGCACTAATTATCTTGACCTCAATTTCCGACTTTCCATGATTGCTGCGCTCACAAAGACTTGTTCCAATCGTTGAGTTTTCTGTTGAGATGATGCCGTTGTTTCCGAACAACCTGAGCTCCGCGTCTTCGGATTCCTCTAGCGCTACCTTCTGTGCCACTCGATCCGCTTTTCTATGAGCGGTGCCTTACTCTAATAAGGCGACCGAGGAAGGCTGATGCAACATCGTCGACAAAGCTGACCGTAAGAAAGCCTAGGCATGAACAATTCGCTGTAAACATCACCCCGATTGCAACAGAATTTGGAAGGATTCTCAGCTTGCTGCAAAATTAGTTATCATGGACGAGCAGGATAGCCAGCGCAGATTTCGAATATAAAAGGCGAGGACTAATGCCAGTTGGAAAAGCATCATCATCATCATCATCGCTCATTCGTCACTCATTCATCTCTCATTCATCTCTCAGTCTCATCTCAACAAAGGCTCTAGGCCAGTCAATAAATCAACCACAATGAAGTTCACCGTTGCATTTCTCCTCCAAGCGGCCGCCGTCTCCCTCGTGGGAGCCTACCCCATCACCGGCAGCACGGTCAACTGCCGTTCCGGCCCGGGCACCTCCTACGCCGTCAAAAAGACCTACGCCAAGGGCGCCGATGTCAAAATCACCTGCCAGACCACCGGCACCAGCGTCAGCGGCAACAACATCTGGGATAAGACGTCGGACGGGTGCTACGTCGCCGACTACTACGTGAAAACCGGCACCGACGGCTACGTCACAACCAAGTGCTCTTCCTCCTCTCCTTCCAAGCCTGACGTTCCCGGCCCCGTCAAAGATGACTATCCCTACAAGACCTCCTGCGGCGGCACCGATCCCTGGCGGTACTTCAAGTGCCAGTGCACGTCCTTCGTCGCGTGGCGGATCAACGAGAGGCTGGGAGTAAAGTTCACCAACAGTTACAAGGGCGCCGCGTGGGGCAACGCGGATTCCTGGGATGAGGCCGCCAAGAAGTCCGGCGTCACCATCAATAACACCCCCAAGCCGGGAGCGATTGCACAGACGAGCGGCGGGAGGGCTGGCCACGTCGCTTGGGTTACCGCCGTGAACGGGGACAAGGTTACCATCGAGGAATACAACTGGAACACGGTCGAGGGGTACGGGAAGAGGACCGTGAGCAAGGGGTCTTTCAAGTACATTCATATCAAGGCTTGAGGTGGAGAAGTAACGGGGGGCCCTAGATGGAAGAGGTTGTGTGGATGATGGACGAGTTTTTTGTAGCTATCTTTCTTGCAGATGGGGGATATCTCGGTTAATAATAGAAGGGAGAGATAGAAGTTTAATATTGCACTATATAAATGAACAGTTTTCCTCCTTCATCCGGTACACGAGTACATTTCCTAAAGTAGATCAGCATTCATGACAAATCAAATTTCCCAAGTCAAATTCAAATCAAATCAAGTCAAGTCAAGTCAAATCGGCCAATCAGTGCATTTGATTTTATTTGAGTAGGGAAATCCACGTCGAGTTATCTTCTCGTGCTCCTCCGCCCAGAGTCGCCACGTCGCTTCCAGAACCGACACCACAATGTGCAGAAACTCATAGAGGCAAGCAAGTGGGTTTAGTCTGGATAGCCAAAACGCCCAGGTACGCCATATACTCGACTCCAAATCAGACATGGCCACAAGGTCAAGAACAACGCAATGACATGTTGGTGTGGGAAGAACTCTGCATCGGAATCCGTGGCCGTTTTGTAGTGCATTTTGGTTGTCGTGATGCGTGAATTGCACAAGGACAGCATGGCCTATCCAAGATATTCCAGCCAGTGTGGCTTGCTGGTCTCAGACGGATCATGGTTGGCCAGCAAGACCGCAAATAAATATAGCGCCACGAAAAGGTTGGCGTAGAGGCCGAAACTGAGCATCCAGGCCCAATCAAGGGAAAACCCAAAGCCGTGGTTCCGGGATGGCTTCATGAGAGCTGCAACGAGGAGGGCCAATGCACAAACCAGAAGGATTTCAGTTCCCACATACCAAAAATTTGCCAACAAAGGAAGCCCTGCAACCACTCCAACCCAAACCATAATGGGGATGGTGGCAGCCCCAGCCAGAAGAGCAACCCATTCCCGCTCAAAAAAGACATAGACAGCCGCCCCCACGATTATCACAACATCTGCCACCATGGCCAGTGACCATAATGCGCAGCCTACGGCGCCCAGCACCCAAAGAGGTAACCATAGCCACTCCCATCCCAAGAGCGAGTTCCAACCCGTGCCTTCGATGTCTAGTGGCATTGCCTTCGAGAAATCTAAACTGGTGCCCCAGGTAACCAATAGCACAGTAACCCCGAAATAAAAGAGAGGTATAAAGTTGTCGCAATCGATAATTGGGCGCCCAAAAGTGTGCTTCAGTCTGCGCCGCGTTTTTCTTGCGACACTCAGTACTTCTTCGACGTGCTTTTGTTCAAGCTCTTGGGCATGGAAACACACTAACACGAAATATATCCCAAACCATCCGGCCATGGAAAATAAAGCTGGAATGCGAACCGACCACGGTAATTTACTGCTTGTGAGCTTGAGGGCGACAGTCAAGACAGAAAACCCAGTCAAAATGTTGATCCACTTCTCCTGCTGTGCCAGAACGTTTTTGCCCAGAGCCTCCTTAACCAGTGTAGTCTCATGCACTCCGCTGATCTCGATTTCTGGGTCTCTCGAATGAAAGCGACCTTCTTCTGCAAGACTTGTTCTCCGTCGTCGAGGGACTCCAGGCTGAGCAGTGGACGTTGTCGACGCGGTACTGGACAGTGAATCCGTATTTTCAACAGTTGACCCGATCTCCAACAACCGATCAGTGAGGGTGGGCTCCCCGTCAGGATGTCCATAATCGTTCGCACGTAAGAGTAGCAGCGCAGCTGCATTGATATGAAATTGCTTCCTCCATTCTCTGAGAGGGATCATGTTCGGGTGAGCGAAGGGAAACTGTCGTGAGAAAATGGGGCTGTCTTGCTTTTTCCAGATATCCATGGCGACGCGCAGGGACCAAATAATGACCAGAAGATATTCGTGCATACAGAGAATTGGATTGAGCCTCCAGAGCATAAAAGCCCATGCGCGAAGTCTGCTTGATTTGGATGTCCACGGCCTGTAAATGAGACTACCGAAGGGCTGTGTGAGGAGACAGAGCGACAGAGTGAGAAACATGCCGATCACATTAGCACGTGAAAACTCTTCGCTTCCAGATCCGGCCGAACTTTCTGCGCTGGGTAACGGCATTGCATTGGGGTCGATTGTCATCATTTGTTGAGGGTCGACGTCGTTGAAGATCAAAGAAAGTTGACTTGAGGAAGCCAGGACGTCTCCCATTCCATGATGGGCAGAGCTGAAAAGTCGCCAAGGCCGGTACGCGCCTTGCGATCTGTGGTTGCCACGGGCTAATCCTTTTTGATGCCATTGCAGCGTTTATTGAGAGACCATACTCATTCGGGCTTGTGATGAGCTTGAGAATTCACTAGTCCCCCGTCTCTTGGCACCATCTTCCTCTGAGACTCACGGGCATTCGAATCATGTGAGCCGCATTTGCAAGCCATGGGGGGGGGGGGGGCGTCATGCGCTTACGTATCACCGGCATACACTACTTGAAGATGCTGTGTTTTTCTGAGTTGCCAGGACAACTGCAACGTCATCATCCACTTGCCACCGGCAGTATGCCGAGCAATGAGCAAGGGTGCCGTGCAGGAACAAAACGAATATCCGATTCCCGCTGATACGCAGCACCAGGCGTTGGCGATGGTGCCCCTTCCCCGACGCCAAGGGCCAACAGAGAAGTAATCAATTCTCCCAAAGCATCGCCAACGAATCAGACCGCCCGTAATCTATTCGGTCAGCAGATACAACGGTATATAGCACGTTACATGCCGGCGAGCTGGGGAAGAACTTGTTCCAAGACTTTCAAAAGCCTCGGCTTGCACAACCGACCGCCGTGGCAAACGCGTATTTTATCCGCCTGAGAGTCTCAAAAATAGTGTCGGCGAGATTGTTTACTTGATCGAAGTCGACGAGTGAAGTGGCGCCGGTGTAACCAACAGCGCCGGAAGAAGTGCGCTGGTGCCAACAACCGGAAACCGGCTCGTATGTGTTGCCATCGGGATGCGGGGTGTAGGAGTGTAACACAGTAACTGCCGAAAGAGGGTTCCGAGTGTAGATGAAAAATGTCATCCCAGAATCTGGTTAAAGGGGGTGTCTTCGTCATGCCCACTTGGATGGCGCAGGCCAAAGCAGGGTTCGGGAGCGTACCATGGAATGGATTTAACCGCACGTTTAAACACAACCATCTCGCCGGACGACCCGATTCGTTCGCTCAACAAACACACGGTAGCAGACGGAGATTAAAAATCCGGGGAATCCTTGGCGTTTGACTTCGCTTGAGCTTTGCATCCATGTTAAAGCCAATCAAGGTTTGCCGCCTGGGGCATCCGACGCCCTGTTGTGGTCCGGATGCTATAGATGAGGGTCTAGCGGCCCTATATGATCTGCCCTCGTGCCTTACTACGGCGCCATTGACGATGGTTGAATGTTGGTGATGTGACCCGGATATTGATTGTGCCATTCTTTCTCGAAACCATCAGAGTGAGCCGATAATCCGTTTGGTTGAGAGGCCGGGGTGCAAGAGGAAGTAGATATGTCGGCTCTATCCGACCAAATCCTTGGCTCACCTTTCCTGCTTCTCTCTTCCATTGAAGCTGTCCATCACGAGATACATCGACCATGAAGAGCATTTTGAGCATCTTGTTGGCAGCGCCTTTGGCCCTGGCCCACCCGGGCAAGGAGGAGGTGCATGCTCACCGAGCGCAACCCCTGGAGCGCATGTCCCTCAACCACTGCAGCAAGGAGTTCAACAGCCCCGAGTTCGTGAAGAGAACCGTTGAGGTCCACGGCCAAGAGCTTGCAAGACTCCGTCGGGCGTTGGGATACGATGAGGAGTAAGGAAAATTCTTGATCGGGAGCCTGGAGAAAGAGGTTGCTAACCAAGAGCATCATAACCAGACCCAAGCTCGCACCGAGAGATTACATCTCCGTCTCCAGGATCGATCACAAGAGCAACAAGGCTGTCTCCAAGGGAATGGATCTCTCAACTCTCTTCTCTGATGCCGGTGCTTGCATGCTCATGCCCGTCGTTGACGAAGGCCCGCTTTGTAAGACTTTGGATTTGTGGTTCACTTTTGGAGCAACGTGCTGATTATCGCGTAGACGTGAGAGGCGAGGAGATTCGAAAGGATATTACCAACGGAGAGAAGGGTATCAGAATGACTCTTGCCATCCAGGTCGTGGACTACAAGACTTGCCAGGTCGTCCCCAACGCCCACGTTGATATCTGGAGCTCCAACTCGACGGGCATTTATGTTGGTGTTCAAGGCTACCCCGGCATGGGTAACCCGAACGATGCCTCTATCCTCAAGGGTACCACCCTTCGTGGCGTGCAGCCCACAGACAACCATGGCATCGCCTCGTTCGACTCGACGTTCCCGGGTCACTATGATGGCCGTGCCACCCACATCCACGGTAAGTTATATGCTCAGGACGGCGGCCAAAGCAGGGAAACGATTGGATACTGACCGCTCATCCAGCAATTGTGTACCTTGGTGCGACCAAGCAAGCCAACAACACCATTACCGGCGGCAAAGCGGCCCATATTGGACAGATTTACTTTGATCAATCGCTCATTGCCAACATCGACAAGGTAGCGCCATACAACACCAACAGGATGGCAGTTGTCCAGAACGTTCGCGACTTCCTTTTCCAACAGGGAGCCAATGGTGATGATCCGATTGTGCGATATTCTCTCGTTGGGAAGGACATCTCGGAGGGTCTCTTTGCTTGGATCCGCTTCGGCATCAACCAGAACACTAACAGGCCCCTCAACCCTGCTGCATACTGGACCGCCAACGGTGGCGTCATGAATCCCACTGGCCCCATTTCGAAGCTTCCCGGCGGCGGCGGCGGTGGCTGGGGTGGTTGGCCTTGGGGCAAGAAGCGTGCGGCTGATGTCGAGGAGGCTGAAGAGGATTTGGAGTAAATTTTTCGGAGGGAGGAAGGAGTTGCGGAACAGGGAGGCGAGTATCGGTGGGTGTCGGAGTTTGTCTAGGTATGCAACTGTTTGACTTGGAATTTGGAAAAATCTTTGCCCAAATCCTGCAAACTCACCGCTTCGCTGCTCTGTCGCTGCCTGGCCGGTTCGCGCCTTCCCAACATGCCTAGTTTTCACTTTTGCAGGTTTGCAGTCAGCTGCAGAAGGGCCTGGGAGCTTGATTTCACTTTGGATAATTTTCAAGACTGCCTGAAAGCCAAATTCTATCCAAATTCCTCGCCCTAGACCTCCAAAGCAGCCAGCATGCTCTTGATCTCTGTATTTTCGCTGATCCCCATCTCCCGCGAACTCTCCCTCAGCTCACTTTGCAACACATCGAGCACATCGTGTGTATAACGCAGGCTTCCCTGCCTTTTGAGCTGATCAAGGAACAGCTGCTTCTGCTCCTTGGTCAAATTTCCTGCCACTCGTCGTTGCGCTAGCAGATTACGAAGCAAGTTCGACGCGCCGATATCGCCGTCACCACTTTTGCGCAGCGCATGAATCAACGGCAGTGAGTATTTGCCCTCATCAACGAGACAAAGCGAGTAATCAACTTCAGGTCCGGCCTGGCCGACGACATTGACTTGACATCCAACAACCGCGCAATCATGCGGAACAGCCCGGAGGTTTCTGCGCTATTGGTTATCTTCCGAACTGGGCCAGTAATAGAGGAGAATAACTTACTGCCGTCAATCATGGACAAGTATTGATCTTCAGATGGACATTCGAGGCTCCGGATCCAGAAGATATCGTGGCTTTGGCCAATGTACAGGTTGGTAAGTTCCTCTAGATTGCATTAGCTCCTTGATCCTGTGTGAAGCCATCCAGATCCAGATGTTCATACCGCAGAATATGTCCACACACCGCTCATTGTCGAGCTTCCGCACCTCAGACAATGCCTGCACGTAGCGGTAGCCCGTTGAATTGACAGTTTGGGCTTCTCCAAAGATTGTATGTACTGCTGGACGACCGCGGTGGAGAGGGGACGCGTCCTAGATATCATCCATCATCAAGGACGCGCCATGGAGCAGCCTCACCACGCTCTTGATGACTGCAACATCTTCCGCCGAAACATCGTACCAGATGTTGAGCACATCGGTGAGTCTGTCCCGTACAGCCTTTGACGGGGACTGGTCTAGATACAGTGATGGCGCAATGATGTGCTGTCCAGCATCAGTCAGTTGCCGCTGAAAGGGTGTTGAGGGCAGGATTGGATCTCACTTCTTTGCCAAGCGGCGCGATATCTCTCACAATATTTGCAGAGTTCAAATCTCTACACCCATTGGACTTCGTATGCATCTCCCCGTTTGGTTTCTTCCCGTTTCCTTTCGGGCAACCATTGTGAGTGGTAGCTGTGGTTTTGAGCGGAGGCAGCTCGCGATTCGGGTGATATCTTGGAGATTGCTGACTCCAAAAGACGGATCCGCTGAGAATCAGCTGCATAGCGTGCGTCATTTTGTGCGCGTCGTTGCACAGGGCTTCTCTGCCTTTTAGCGACGCGGACACCTTTTGGTACTCCTCGCCATAGTGCTTTGCCGTCCCTATGCAGAGTCTTTTGGCTTCCTCAACCGTTACTCCCTTGGTGCGCATGAGAACCTCAATGGCGTTGTGAAGCTCAGTCCCTTCTTGCCCTATCGCCGCCATTTTGGACTCTCGGTCCCGTGAGTAATAATCGTTTGCTAGAGCGGCACAAATATATCCAGGCTTGGAGAGAGCAAAGTAGGTTTGTTATTGACCGTCAGGAATAGCCATGTCCATGGCAAATAACATGATACCGAATCCAAGGCTGGTAACCTCTTGTCAGTACACAGAGCAGGGTTACACGTGAATGACGCCGTCGTTGATTGTGAACTGACCTGGAACCGACGCTGACAATCCTCCGCTTCAGGTAGGCATCAAGGCCGGGCAAGTTGGTCCGGCCCATCGCTTTCGCCACCGGATCATACAAACTTGCCAGCCACTTTATAGTTGCAATGGCTATTTCATCTGTGAGACCTTTCAGGATGCCCGACGGCGACTCTGAGGACTCTCCCTGGTCAATCATGTCGTCTATGAGAAAGGAAAGCTCGATTCCGTATGCGGTCGTCTCAAGTCGATCAGGGAGAATTTCAGCTCCCATCAGAGCTGTTGCATTGGGAGCGCTGGGGCACACAGTTCCTGCAAAGCCGATTGGTAGCGGTCTTACTTCTCTTTTCCAGTCTTCCTGGGCGCGCAAAGCTCCGAGGTCGGCCAGGTGGGCTTGTTTGTGTATCCGCACTGGGATACCGGAGGCAAACCCTTCATCGTTGTAGTTGGTCGTATCCACTGGGTTTGAGTATTGATATTCCATGGTTAGGTGGCTGATATGTTGATATGAGTGCAGGATGTTATTTTCTGTACTGTTCTAGCGGTGGAATCGGGAACGAACTGACACGATAGATATAGCCCCTGATCCGACAGGTCGGCTAGGGACATACCCGATGGCGTAAACGAGGTTCCGGAATACGGACAAATACCTGCCTCTTCTCACATATCATATACAATCGACTGGGCGAAGTCCAGTCCTAGACAATGATCTGCAGCGCACTTTCCCGTCAATTCCTAGTTTTCATAATGCATGTCTCGGTCGGACATCAATTCTGATACATCTCAGCTGGGTTCAATCCCGATGGCGCTTTTTTGCCTGTCGCGGTAGCCTGCCGTGTATTACTGAGAGCGGTTTTCGTTTATATATGGAAAGTGGGTACCCTCGAACATCCGACTACGACAGATGTCCACATCTGTAAATCTTCCGTAGTATAGTGGTTAGTATATGAGCTTGTCATTCCAACAACGCTCGGGACCCGGGTTCAATTCCCGGCGGGAGAGTCACCACATTTGTTTTGTCTTTTTTGTTTTCAGCGACGTTGTTGTTTCTTGGCGATGTAAACGATCGCCAGATTTTTCTCTCTCTCTCTAATGTCAATTTTTCTCACCGAACTGACTCTTTGTTCCATGCAGGCAGCTCTACCAATGGATATTGAACCAAGTTTGTTATGTACCTGCAGGTGGTTCCGAGAAAGCCGAAATCTTGTCCAAACTTTCACTCCCCCATTTGCATTACATATTCGAGCAATCATCTCTCTTGTTTTTAACTTGGGCTCTGCTCCACATCCCTACCAGACAACGACCGACGACAAATCTGCCCATCTCTTCCGGCGGCATCTCCGTCCAGCCGCAAACTGCGCCGTGAAAAAAAGCCCCGGACATGCAGCATGATTCGGGGTCCCACGTGGAATTCTGGGAAGGGGAAATGACGATCCCTCGGAGCCGGGCCAATGAGTGTTCCGAATGCTCCTGTGCGCTGGGGCACTGCCACCTTTGCGGTGATGATGCAGAAGTGTCTCAGGGGTATTTTGAGATTACTTTTAGTCGGTGTGACTCTTTTTAGTGTTGTGCTCGATGCGTTATATATAAATGCAGGTTATTTTAGTCGTGTCGTTCGCTCGAATTTCTTTTATGTTATTTTCCCCACTGTTTTTGGTTTGGATAGTAATTATCTCGGAACTATATTTTCCAGCAATGTCCGAACTCTTCCGGTCGTCCGTCTTGCGAAGCCGAATTGTAAATGGTAATCATCTCGCGCCGCGAGCGACGTCAAATAATTCGCATTCTGAGCCCTCTTCCCGATCGTTATTGAGCGATACCGTTGGTTCGGATTCTTGCGGTGAAGGGATCAACGGGTTTATATTGCGGTTTGTTGGGAGGTTGGCTGCTGATATGGCCTTGTCTTCTCGATGACATCTGATGATTTCGAGTCGTTGTTCGACATTCGAGATGGCTTTGTTGAGGGTTAGGCCTTCTCGAGGGTGTTAGTCGACAACAAAAGGGTTCAGGCGGAAACTGAGAACATACGATAGTTTGTTATTGCCATTTCCTGGTCAGGATTTGAAGAGGCAGAGTTGGTTCTGCTGTGTTGCTGTGGTTGAGACATCATGCGTCCAGCGACCAGCGACGATGAGAATCGGGTGGGATGCTGAGAGGTAAGCAGATGTAACTCCACAAGGTTGTGATTTTGAAGCTGACAGCGCATAGAACCCTCCCGGCTAGAAAGAGAATATGGCCACTAAGAAGAGAAAAAGAATGGGTAATGTAGTGTCCTTCTGCACGATGATGCGTGTTGGTTCCCAAATCGGGCAAATAGGAATGCCGGACGTTGGCATAAAAGTGGAGGCAAAGACAGGGGCTGTGTCAAGTATATATACTCCGGACGTCATCCATCCATCTATCCACCCACCCACCCATCCCGACTGAACTTGTTTAGTCATTCCTCATCTGCAAAATCTGCAGGACAACTCCTTCCCGGCATCATGGCATCCCTCGCCGCAACCCTCGGCCTTCGTGCCACAACAACACCCGACTCCCTAGTATCAGTCCCCAACTACGCACCCGCCTACCTGGCCTTCCACTTCATATTCGCCTACGGAATCCTCTCCTCCCGCACGCTGAAACAATACTACGGCATCGACCACCAGGAGTCCCCCCGCTACGACCTCGTCAAATACGGCGAAGCGGCAGTCAAATCGGGCAAACTGACCAAAAAACAACTAAACATGCTGCAGAGGTGCGAATCGGCATCGGCCAACTCGGTTGAGAATTACACGTTTTTTGTCGGCGCGATTGGGTTTGCTACGCTTGCTGGGGTTGAGAGGACATTAATTAATCGGTGGGCGCTCGCGTATACCGTTGCGAGGGTTGCGTATGGGGCTGCGTATATTTTCATTGAGAATAGAAAGACGGCGGCCCTTAGGGGGTTGTTTTGGTGGGTTGGGAATGTCAGTTGTTTTGGGTTGCTTTGGGGCGCCTACGGGAAGTTGAATGGTTGATGAACATTGCTGGGTGTGCTAGGATGAGACAGATGTGGTCAGTCTTACACGCGGGCACGTTTCTGCATGGACTACATCGTATATCGTGTAGAAACCCCTTCGAGAACAGGATTTACGTCAAGATATTTTCATCAGCGAGTGGCGCGTCAGTAAAGATGCAACGATTGGTGGCATCCGTCCCGGATGTCACATACATGATACTGACCGGCATGCGTGGACCAAGATTTCATATGCACGGTTCCTGCACTCCAAATATTGACCTTCCGTGAGGCGGCCGCCGTATGTCCTATACGCTTCTTGCAGATGCTGGGGCCCCAATGATGTGCAGCAGTTTTCCTTGGACCTCAGCGGTCAGGTTGATGGCCGCGTCATCCTTCCGAATAGCAATCAAATCATGGAATCACTCAGTATGCGATGCGGATGAGGATCTCTGCAGGTATGGGGCAACATTAAAAACACACTTTTAAACGGATTTCATGCCGTATCTGCTTCCAACCGTGACCAATACTTCCAGTCGCAACTGCTCACCTCACCCATTCACCCTCCCTTTACAGCACTTCTCTGCTTGAACCACCGTTTCACCTCCGAATCCGCGTCCATTGGCGCCAAGGTTATACTTGAGTGCGATAGGAGCAGTACCACCAAGTGTGACGTTTTGCAACTTTCCATCGAGCAAGATCTCAACCGTTTGTTGGATAGTGATGTCTGTCATGCACGTCAATTCTCCATGCTCACCAAATCCTTCCGGAAAAAGCTCACTTCTCTGAGAATTCACCAACTCATAACTGAATGACGGGTCGTTGCAGGTCAAGGTCTCGTTTCTAAATTCGGGGCTGTAAAGCCAGTGACAAGTGGCCTTTCTATCTGGAGAATACCCAGAGTAAAAGGCGGTAGCATCGTGGTAGCGATAGCCCGTTGCCGAAGCGCCCCCGGTATATGTGACATTCCAATAGCCGTAGTCCGTGGCGGCAGCAAACGAGGCCAACAATAGCGGGAGCGATGTTTGGAGAAGCATGTCGTCGGTTGTTGGATAAAACTAGACGAGAAATCTGTTTGTCACTGATGGAGTTGGAACAAGCTTTCAGGATTTAGGGGGCCAGTCAGCGGTAATAAGGGAAAATTTGGGAACAACATTATTGATCCATCTACGCGTAAGCATGCATATATGGAGGGCTGTGATGTTGTAGTTGATGTCCCTTCATGTAGGATCTGGCTTCAGCCGCGAGATCAGCCATCCCATCATGCAACGTTCCCAGAACCAGAAAGCGTTGAACCCATCCAACTTGCACAAAGTGCTGCAGTTGTCGGCGGGTGAACATTCGGCGAACGACTCTGGCTCGTTACGCTCTTGGAAGCTCCCCTCTTCCCCCCACTGGACATTGGATATCACATTTTCTGTATCGTCATGTGGGGTTCCCTTCGCATGACACGTGGAAACAGAAGATGCAAACTAAACAACTCAAAATAAATAGTTCCGAATAAATTCCACGGTTGACTGGGCCGATCGGTTACATCAGAGGTGATCCGAATGACGAAGAGGGACGAGGAAAAAGGCGCTATCGACGGCGTGTGGTGATACTACTCAGGACCCGAGGTTCTGGGCATACGACCGTGAGTGATATACATGCATCATTTCTTTCGCACTCGTTTCTCTGCTGTTGAAAATGAAAAAGGATTCTCCCGGATATTTTACCCCGCATGTTTAGGGGCTTCTTCTCGCTTCCACAACATCGTGTTTGTCCACGAGGGGGAAAGGTCGATGGACAAGGGCCAGACCTTGAATTGGCGAATCAAAACCGCCTGATCTGTGCGATCTCACTTGCCCTCTCGGATGCCTGCCGCGTGCCGACACCGCCGAGACTTTCCCCGGCATCCATCGCTCCTTCCCCAAACCTCTCAATGCCACTCTCCTTTAATTCGCTAACACCCTGCAATTACCAAACTGCACCTTATGGCCTTCCCTGCAGCGGACCTCTTGACTCTTGTCAACTTTTGCATAACAAAACCTCATGCAAGAATCAAGCCATGAAGACGGACATTTTCTCGCAAGCATCGCCAGATCCACAACCGCTCCCTGCTAAAAATAATATCCACCAACGCCCTACAAGGAAAACTAATTTCTTGCCTCCATTCGCTTTGACCAAATTATCGACTGCCAAGCCGTCGTTTTCAGGGCTCGTCTGCAACACACAACCGCACGCCGTCGCCGCGGAATACGTCGAAACACCCAATGCGGATTTCACCCTAATGCAATGGCATTATAGCCACGAACTTGGGTTACATTGACCAAGGGACCGGCGGGCCAACTAGCTGGAAATAGGAAACCATCCCACGCTGTGCTAACCAACAATCTACCAACGTCGCCGATGCCTTGATGACCCCGGCCCGGATCCCGTCTCCCTCCTCCCGTCATTTAAGAACTCACACATGGCGCTTCTTGATGCGCTTGGGCTTTTGTTTCGCCCACCCTCATCCTCTCTCTGGTTCCGAGACTGACCGTTGCCACCATCATGAGGACCTCCATCTTTGGCCTCGCGGCCAGCGCCCTGCTCCTCGCGCAGGATATTGGTGTGAGCGCCATCTTCTTCAAAGGCACCACGCGCCAGTGGAATGGAAACACCTACGCTTGCAAGTGCTTTCCCGGCGATCTCTGCTGGCCGTCAAATTTGCAATGGAATCTCCTCAACGCGACCGTTGGCGGAAATCTCCAAGTAAATCTCCCTCCCGCAGCGTCCTGCTACAACACCTTCCAGGGCCCGCTCGGCAACGTCAGCACCTATGACGCTCAAAGATGCGCAACTGTGACAAACAACTTTGGCAAAGAGCAGTTCCAGTAAGTAAGCTTTTTTCTCGTCGACAAAGCCACGTGCTAACCAGTTGATGTAGGGTCGAGTTGCCTGCCGCTGGTCTCTGGACCTATTTCACCAATGACACCTGCCGTCCAACCACCAACCCCACCGACAGCTGCACGCTCGGATACTATCCTGTTCTCGTCATTACTGCCAAGACTGTCGGACACATCCAGGCCGGCATCGCGTTCGCGAAACTCAACAACCTTCGCTTGGTAATCCGCAACACTGGCCACGACTTTCTCGGCCGTAGCGTTGGTTGGGGCTCTCTAGTCATCAACACCCACAGCTTCAAGAGCATCTCGACCACGAACTCATGGAATGGCCCAGGCGGTTACAATGGACCTGCCATCACTGCCGGAGCTGGTGTGCAGGCTTTCGAGGCTCTTGCCCATCTGAACTCGCTCACCCCTCGCAAGATCATGGTCACGGGTGAATGCGCGGTAGGTCATGACACGTCTTTTCTGAGGCTGCTCATACTGACAATGGACATTAGACTGTTGGTATTGCTGGAGGTCTCGTTCAGGGAGGTGGCCACGGCCCCCTTACCAACTTCTACGGCTTCCTTGCCGATACCGCTCTGCAGTTCAAGGTCATCACAGCAGACGGTGTCCTCCGCACTGCTAATGCTGCTGTCAACTCTGACCTCTTCTGGGCACTCAAGGGTGGCGGCCCTGCATCATTTGGTGTCATTGTCGAGGCCACTTACAAGACCTTCAACGACGTCCCCAGCTCCGGTATCACCCTTGACATCAACCTCGCCACAAACACCAACGAGACCCTCTTCTGGCAGGCTGTTCGGAAGTTCCACGGCTACAGCACCCACTTTGTTGACAATGGCCTCTATGTTTATTACGAGCTCGGCCCCGTCCCTCTGACGCTCCACGTCCAGCCTATCGTGGGTATCAACAAGACCGTTGCTCAGCTCCAGGCCGTCGTTCAGCCCCTGTTTGACGATCTTAATGCGTTGGGCATTGGCTATCTCACCACCAACCAAACTTTTACCACATTCTATGACCTTTACAACGCCATGTTCGAGATCGAGATGGCCGGAAACTCTGCCCTCACCGGAGGCTGGACTATTGCCCGCACCGACGTCGAGAACAATCACCCCGCCATCATTGATGCCTTCAAGACCGTCCTGGGCGCTGGAAGCTTCCTTGTTGGTCACATGTGGAGCGCCGGCCACGGCCTTCCTCAGAGCGAGTGGAGCAAGAGCGCCGTGAACCCTCGCTTCCGCAGCGTCGTTGACAAGCTCATCACCATTGTTCCTGTCGCCGGCAACGCCCCGCTTGCTGACAAGGCTGAGGCTCAGAACCGTCTGACCAATGTTGTTGACGGCTCCCTCCGTGCCGCTTCCCCCAACGGTGCTTCTTACATTAACGAGGTATGAATACATGCTTTTCTCTCCTTTGGGCCGCTTGACTTGATCGTTAACATGATATTTCCACAGGCCGATCCCTTCCAGCCAAACTGGCAGACCGCCTTCTGGGGAACCAACTACCCCCGCCTCTTGACCCTCAGACAAAAGTACGACCCCTTTGGTCTGTTCTATGCCGTCTCCACCCCAGGAACGGAGAAATGGGAGCAGATTGAGTATGGCACCAGGCTCTGCAAGAAGCTGACCTAAGGTGTGGCGTCTTTTCTTTTTATATTTGGGTTTTATGGCGGCGCATTGGTTTGGTTTTTTATTAGACAAAAGTACTTGGGACATTTATAGAATGTAATATGGTGCTCATTCTTTTGGTGTCACTCGGTAGTGTCTCAACTTGCGTGATTCGGGGATGAGTCTCTGAAACATCCATTATTGTGGGGTTTGCTTTTCCCCGCTGTTCTTTCTGCTTTTTCTCAAGGCTGTTCTTTGTTTCCTTTTTTCTTATCCTCTTCCATGTCTATGTAGGTTTCCGAGTCATGACTTGTATTTTGGTCAAGTGTAGATAGTATAACGTGTGGTCATGTTCTTGACTACCTTGTAACGTTATCTTTAATGTCTTTTGTTGTAAAGTCCAAACACACAAAAAGTAGGAGGAAAAAAAAAGGAAAAAAAAGGGGGAAAAAGGGAGAGAAAAAAAAAGAAAAAGAAAAAAAAAAGGAAAAGAAAAAAGGAAAAAGAAAATACAAGAGCAGCCAAGCCGGGATCCCCCCCCTCCACACCTGTTAAACACCAAAGGTACGTGTAGCTGTAGCTGCCATGGCGGGCACCGTTTTCCAAACCAGAGGTAAAAAAAACACCAAGGTCTTTAAATGCCTTTAAAAAGAAAAAAACTACTGGTGATGATACTCTTTTCTATACTTTTGGTTGGTCCGGTTATCTAGACGGGTGTGCCACTGTGAGGTCGTGGTGGTGGTGGTGGTGGTGGTGGTGGGGGCGGTCCGCGGTCCAGTTCTTGTAATAATTAACGTTTGGCTTGTAGGAATAGAAAAAGAATTAAATTTGTTGCACCTTGTGATTATAGCCGAGCCGTGCTGGGAAGTTTAAAAAGTTATCATGTCATGTCATGTCATGTCGTGTGTAGGAAGGGAGGGATAGAGAGGTTAATTACTTCTTTGTACTGTGGAGGTGTGTGGGTATATGGCGAGAAAGATGAAGAAGAAGAAGAAGAAAGGAAAAAAAAAACAAAAAAACAATTGAAAATACCCACTTGTCAAAACTTTGAACAGATTAGCGGCACGGAATATATGCAACGGGGCATAATAACCTGTATTCATTGCACATGGCATCAAGACGGCTTTGGTTGTGAAATCTAGAAATCCTGGAACGTCCCAGCCTGCTCTTGCGGCTGAAAGCTCTTTCATAATTACCTTGAAGATAATGCCAGGTATGTAAACACGCTCCTCCACCCTCTATGCCGAAGCGATAATTTGGAGTGAGTTGAGCGACCATCTACATGACAGTACATTCCATGTTGTTCAAGTCGGCTTGACCAAACTCGGACTCAGGCTTCGGCTTCTTCTCCTCTTTCTTCTCCGCGTCATCGTCCTCCGATTTCCCTCCAAACCCGCACCGAGACAAATCAAGACCCTCAAAATAGAGATGATGCCTCAAAAAGTCACCGCCGGGCTCAGGATTCTCCAGCTCGTCCGCAATTATCCTCAGACACTCCTCGTCCACCTGTTCGCGGAGGATCATGATGCCGAGACTTAGTCCTCTCTTGTTGACGGCGGCGGCGGCGGCGGCTGCTAACCTTTCCTCTATTTTACGCCACTGGAAGAGGATGAAGAAAAGGACGGAGAAGTGGTTCAGGCCCGACATTGATTGAGGCCCGGCGAGGTCGCTGCTGATGTCGAATCTTAGTAATTCCAGAAGGGCGGTTCCCTCAACGAAAGTGAGATTGTCATTGTCAGTGTTGCTCTTCTTGGTACCTTTTGATGGCTTGGGAGCCTGGCGATGGCGCCGATCGTAGGCTCCCAGGTCGGCTACCTCGCGCAGCTCAGCGAGCGAAGCTTCTGGCACTTTCCTGTTTGGGATGGCGGATAGGATGCTCTGCAACAAGGCCCTGAATTGAGAGCACATATTTAGAATTACCTCGTCTGAGGTTCCCATGGCGCGTATGCGCTTGACCAGTTCGGTTTCTTTCAGGAGCTGCTTGTTCCCTGTCGATCGGTTGGTGGGTTCGTCTTTCTCTGCGGCATGGAGGAGGCGGAGGCTCATCATCATGGAGGGAATGGTGCAATTGATGTCCGAGTCCGGAATCCTGTCCACGTCCCATTCGGCCTCCCGTAGGATGGTCAGGATGCATTTTTCTTTGCATTGGACGTTCAGGCTGTGGTTCACTAGATGCTCTGAGAACCTCTTGAACCTTTGTTCACGCTTTGCCCTCAATATAGATTTCTGCACTTGGCGGGGAGGCGCGGCGCGGACTTGGTCGAATGCGCGACCAAAGTCCGAGGCCGGAAGTTCGCCGTTGACGAAGAAGACACCCCGATATATCATGGTGAGAAGGATGTAGAAGTTGACTGGTTTCTTGATGTACTTCTTCTGAATCAGCATGTTGTGAATGTGTATCATCATGAAGATCTCGGGCTGGCGGTCCCATATCTGCATGGAAACTCGGTGGGTCAAGTCGAGTCCCTCGACCAGTCCGACCCCACACAGAAATGGGGAATACTCCCATAGGCCGTTGGAGTTGGTGCCCGCAAAACGGGAAGGCGTGATGCCAAACTTCATTCCTTGGACATACGGGGAGTCTCCGAGCCAGTGCCCCAATACGGACTGCAGAGTCTGCACGAGATGCGCGTCCAGTGCATGGCAGCCAGGCCTGTGTATCTCCAAGAGATTCCGGAGGCCAAGGCTGGTGTGTAGGAGACCTAGAGTAAAGAGTTTGCCCTCGCCGCCTAGGAATAGATCGATATCGCGTGTTGGACGAAACTCGCTGGCCGGGGATGAAAGGACATGTCCCGCGAAGGGATTGTTGGTCCACCCTCGTGAGGCGGTCCAGGAATCAACTATGCATTGCAGCTGGAAAACGTGCTGGGGTAGAATGCGGTGTCCTATCTTGGTGCCCTGCTTCTGCCACGCGAGCGAAGTGACAAAGCCAGCGAACTCCTTCAGCCCCCAGACGCGGCGATAGGAATCCCAAGGGCCTTTGATGGACCAGTCTACATCCTCGAGGACGTGCTTCTCTCCCATTGCATTGTTGTGGTAAATCACAACAGAGGAGAAGCAGTTGACCAAGTCGTAAAGCCAGCTGATGGTATATGATCGGCGCCATTTGAGTCGTTCTTCCTTTGTGACTTTCGAAAGATCAAGCTCAGGATCCCAGTCCCTGATGCTTTTCTGCATGCGCTTCGTGGGCTTGCCTGAGCGGGTGCACTGAAAATCAGCGAGAAAATCTACCAGGTCTTGGTAGGCATGAACAAGAAACTGCTCCTCAACATCGAGGTTAGACTCGAGAACATGTTTGAAGTTGCCGCCGGGCCCGCGAGTGTAGACGTTGTAGTGAAACACGTGTTGAGATTCTTTGGGTTTGCCACGGGTGATTGTATTCAGAACCGTTTCGTAAGATTCGTGGCCGGGGAAGTCGACGAAGATGGCCGACGTGGTCCGCTGAATCATGGCGACGGCCGCGTTGGAAAGAGCGCCGGCAATGGCGCTGTTCAGGCCGTCGTATGCAACTTCCCGCCAAGCGTCCTGGAGGTATGCTCGAAGAGTGCTCCACTCTTCCGCCAACGCTCTGACTGCCATGAGATAATCCGTCATGATTCCGTCTTGGTCTTGAACGATGCGGTACATCTCCAATGGAATATCCCCGAGGCCTGGCTGAGTGATCGGTTCCGTTTGCTTGCCCTTCTGCGTTTTGCCTCGCTTGCTCCTCTTTCCTTTTCCTGGACGAGTCTGTCGACCCGGGCCTCTCTGGGCAGAAGAAGAGCCTGAGGCCTGACCTTGCTGAGACTCGTCTTCACTTGCATCCGGGGTTGGGTTCGTGTCGTCAACAACAAGCGCGGCAAATCTGTTGTTCAGGAGCAGCTGCTCAAGCTCGCCCCAACTCGCCTCTTACTCATCTTCATTTTCAGACTTCTCGTCCGGCTCCGAGTTGCTCGGCCTTCCGCCGAGCACTTCAAATGCCGAGATCAATGTGTCGATGAAGAACTTGTGAGTGGCGTTGCTTTGTTCGACCTCCGGATCAGGCGTCTCGTCAACCAGCTGCTGGAAGCTCTCGTAGGCGGCAGTTCGAGCTTTGATGATGGACCGGAATAAGCAGAATACTGCGGGGGGGATATCACTGGCATTGCTGTTCCTGGCGATGAGGGTGCATAGGGGAAGGAGAGCCGAAACTGTGAGGTTGCCGGTGGTGTTGGGAGAATCGAGGTTGCCTGCGTCGTCAGACTCGCCATTGCCCTTTTGCTTGGATGCGATGATTCTGTTGGAGACACGGAGAACCCATCGAACCAGATGGTTCGTGTCTCGTTTGTAGGCGAGGTAGGTATTTCGAGCCGCCATGGCCGACGTTTGATCAAGTCTGTAGACGTGGGGGTGTTCCAGGTCGCTTCTCAGTGACAAGCTGCGAATCCTTTCTATCGAAGGGGTCGTGAAGAAGAAGTAAAAGTATCAGGCCAGACTTGCCAAAACACACAAGTAGTTGGGCCATTGTCCTTGGTTCGACACTCCTATTGTTGCTGCCAATGTATATTGTCCGACGACAGACCAATAGGAACAGTTATCTTACTATCCAGCTACTACAGAAGACCCGCAACGGCTCCACGACAACATATGCGGTATTGTCAAGTATTATATAATGCCATTCATAGGGTGACAGCAAAAAAAGAAGTCTGTCCTGCGACTTGTCTTATAAGCCTGAGAACAGCCTGTAGGTGAGCCAGCATTGCTCAGTGACAAACCGGCGTACTTTGTTTGCTTGAAGCCCCACTATTGAGCACGAACACGAGCAGCTTCATCACTGAGTACTGATAATTGTGGACTATTTACTTCCTTACCCCTGAGGAGTATGATACATTTGTTACCCATCACGTGCATTTCACGTGATCCGCTTCACTTCCCAAACAAGAAATCTCTGGCCAATTTTTGGCCCATGATTCTCTCCCATGCTTCGCCACAAGGCCGTTACACAAGAACGGCGCCCCAAAGCTTGCTTTTACTACTTAGGTCACTTTACCAATTCTTCTCAGAAAGTCCGAGAACCGAACCCAAACTCGGAGCAATATGACTTTTGTGCCGTTCCCCTATTATGCACATTTGCACAGGACTTTATGTATGTACAGCACAAATTACATGCAGGCAGTCGGAATCCAAGAAAAGCAACAAAAGACGGGATCTTGTGCAACACCTCGTTGACCCATTTCGGGATCTGATTCGCTACCGTACCAATATCACCTGGTGTGCCGGTGGTGTGAGTGCTTGCGCATCTTGGCGGACGTTGCATACAGCCGAAATATCAATTTCAGAATCCGAGTTCTGGATGCAACATGAGAACCCCGTTTTTTTTTTTTTTTGTTCTTTTTTTGGTCAGTAACGTGGTACATACATAACCAACCGGAATCCGTTCCCCCCACCCCCCGTCCCCCGGCCGGGGTCCGTCTGTGCCGCACCCAGGCATCGGCAGACGTATGATCCTTTGCTGCATTGACCGAAAAATCTCCACCGATGAGGTTGGCAGTCAGTTGCGCATTTTCAAAAGATTACACAAACCCCTTTTCTTCTTCTTCTTTTATTTTATTGTTTTTTATTTTATTTGGGGATTTGTTCCTTGATGCGGGAAGCTGCTGGTTTTGAACAGCCACGGCAACTCTGAAATTCACTGTCACCTCAGGTAACTTTCAGATGACCAAAGGGTATCATTCAAGGCATTCCGTAGATCTTCTCCTCTCTCGGGAAAAGGCACAGTCTGGACCGTTAAAGCCAAGCAAAGTCTGTCAGCGGCGCAGAAAAGCGGCACAATCCAAAGGTCCGAATGGGACACTCGATCCCGTAAGATTGGCCATTCACCTCACCAACCAGAGAACGAACAAGGTCTCCACCGAGGGGTGGCACACACGCAGGCATCACGGCTGGGGCGTCGCGATAGGAGCGGTACTGTTTGCAGAATCCAATACCGACCGTACCCAGTACCCAGTAATTATTGCTCTGCCACACACCCACACTAGAGAAAAGGGACCTGCACTCTGATCTTATTGCTTGGGACTGGGGAGTAGCCAAGATGATCTGTGTCCCCGGCAGCTCCCGCCGCTATCTCGTCAATGGGCGAAATCCTTCGCTCCATCAAACTTATTCCATTGTGCTTGTGTCTCTGATCCAACCTCTCGGCGAACACGTTTTTTTTTTTCTGCTCCCGGGAATAATTCCTTCGTTTTTTTTTTTGTTTTTTTTTGGTTTCTGCTTTCTTAGCACTGTTCCTTCACTCCTCGGCCCTTCCAGATACTTCCAATGGCGACCGAAGACAACCAGGGCCCAACTATCCTCGCCGTGACAGCCGTGTTTTGGGCGCTGGCCCTCCTCGCTCTTGGCTTGCGCTTCTGGTCGCTGAATATCCGGAAGCGCAAGATCTTGGTTCATGATTTATTGGCCTTGTCTGGATTTGTAGGTTCTATCCACAGGGACACCTATCGCAGATGAAAATTACCATGTAGATATTCTGACGATTGCACACCCCCCCAAAAAAAAATGCAGATTTTCTCAACAGCCCTCTTCGTCTGTCTCATCATCAGCGCCCAGAATGGGCTCGGACAGCATGCCGTCGACCTCTTGGATACCCCGTGGAAGTTTACCATATTCGGAAAGGTGAGGCGCCGTCAACTTGCTACGCCTCTCATGGCCCTGTCTGTCCCCTTTACTGACTGTATGGTCATAGCTCCTCATAGTCATTCAGATCCTGTGGTGCCTTGCCATGACGACTGTCAGGTTGTCCATCATCAACCTGTACACCCACATCTTCTCGAGCAGCGAAAGGCTGCGCATTGCCTGCTATGTCATGACTGCCGTGTGTGCAGTTTGGGCTATTGGAGATGCTCTTACCGTTTTCTTGATCTGTCGCCCGTTCTCCTTCAACTGGGACAAGACGGTTGATGGCAGCTGCGGTAACCTCAACGTCGCGTACCTGCTCGTCCATTCTACCAACTTCGTGGTGGATTCCACCATCGCCTTGATGCCGCTCCCCGTGCTTTGGAAGCTGAGCATCCCGATGCGGAGGAAGATTGGCATCATGCTCATGTTTGGGCTTGGAGCTACGTATGTTTTACCTCTTCCATCTTGGAGACATGTCTTGTTTACTGACGCGAGCACAGCATCTGCGCCATTGCCGTCGCCCGCATTGCCCTCTACCAGCTGGCCCTCGCCTACGACCAGACGGATTTCACATACTCGGGCTCGACCCTCTACCTCTTCACCTCGATCGAGCCGCTGCTTGGCATATCTCTTGCCTGCTTGCCTCTGCTCAGACCGATTGGCGATCGGGCTTCCGGGTCGCCCATCGCTAACTGGGTCAAGGATCTCGTGCCGCCGTCCCTTCGTGGGTCAAGTTGGAGCCGGTCAAAAAACTCCAGCAGCAATGATCGATACATCCCGACCGGCAGTGAAGAAGGGTTGCAGCAGCTTACACACGTCACCATTGGCGGGACAGAGCACAAGGTCTGGGTGGCTCCCAATGCCGTTCATATTACTGGCGGCCAAAAGGCAATCAGGGCGGCCGACAAGAAGCGGCAGGAAACTTCTTTTGAGATGTCCAGCAATCCGTCACCGGGAAAGTAATGGATGGAATGCTGGGATATTTAATTATGATTCATGACATCTATCAGGTTGCAGAGTGGCACAGGGTGCATCTGAGAACGATTCTAATTCTACCTGTATCTCTACTTGTGACACAAATTATTTTTTTTTTATTGGGGGGGGGGATCTTGCACATCAAAAAAGATGCCAAAAATATTATTATTACCATTTTAACTATCACCGAGCTACAAAAACTCCCTCACCCTCTCCTCACACCACTCATGAAACTCGCCCGCCCTCCCCGAACCACCCCCCTCCTTCCCTCTCAAAGCCAAAAGTAAATCCTTCCTCGGGCCAGGATGCCACCTCCCATCCGGGATGACATACCTCCCCGTAACAGCATCATCAACAGTCACATCCGCAGACAAACCCATAAACAGGTACGTCTCCGCACCGTGCACCGGATCCCTCAGAATAGGACGCAAAATCCAGTACAAGATCACCGGCACGTTCCTCCAGATGTTCGTCACGTAGTTCCCCGGGTTCCCGGCAACGTGGACCACCCCTTCTGCCTTCGTCTGTCTTCTGGCAAACTCTGAAGCCAAGAACCAGTTTCCCACCTTTGACGTAGTGTAAAGTTCATCCTGGTGCGTGACTTTGCTTGTATCCTGCAAGAACTCTGGGCGAATCCCGCCTTCCGGGCTCGTCATATCCACCAGACAGGACGCAGGCCAGACCACGCGGACTGCGTTGGGAGGTGATTGCTTGGCTGTTTTGGACAGAATGGGTGTGAGGAGCTTCGTCAGCAGGAAGGGTCCGAGACAGTTTGTGCCGAAATGGTACTCGTTGCCTTGGATGGTGGGAGGTGCGTTCTTGGTTGCGCCTGTGCCTGCGTTGTTGAAGAGGATGTCTAGACGGCCGTTTGGTCCTTCCGAGGTGAGGAACTCCTGAGCGGCGGATTTGACGGTGCTGAGGTCGTTTAGGTCCATGAAGATGTAGTGCAGGCTGCCCCTCTTCGGGGCCCCATCATCTACATCCTTTTCTGAATAGAAGGCTTTGATGCGGGCGATTGCGTCATCGGCGTGTTCCTTGGACCGAGTGAGGATGTAGACTTTTGCTCCCGCGCCGTAGAGGATGCGGGTTGTCTCGTAGCCCAAGCCTGAGGAGCCACCGGTCACGATGAAGACCTTGCCCGATTGAGATGGGAGGTTTGCCTCGGTCAGAGGTGCACCGTTGGACGGTGGGAAGAATTGAGTCCAGATTGATGAGAATGACATGTCGTCGGCGTGGTTGCGGATTGCAGGTGCGGTGGATGCGTTGGTGGCTTGGAGCTTGTTTTCCGGGGGATGCAGGCCCGTCGTTTTAACGCGATTGCAGCCTGCGTTAGTGCACACGCAACGGGAAGGGGGATGCTGACAGAAACACCGACGGAAAAAAAGTGTATTTATAGCCAGGAAGCGAATTCAATTCGTTTTGGAGATGGCCGAAATACCCTTTCCTGTTACGGTATTTACATCGCGACAAGACCATCAAAATACGATATCCCTTATAATCCCGACCTTGACTAATCAGACTAATATTCCAAATCGTTAAAATCGTCAACGAAATCAATTTGGCCGAGGCAGCAACAGCATCCGATTCGGTATCCAATTGCCTACTGCAAACTGGTCACGGTCCCAGAAAATTATAGGGTACCAAAACCTTTGCAGCAACGTAAAGGGCTTCCAGAAGAGCTTGCCCTCGTTACCGTCCGCAATAAAAACATCATCGACGTTCTTATCTTTATATGCAGAGAAATCCTATTTTTCCAAGTATATTTAAGGCCGCGGGCTGTGCGTTTATAAGTAGATACCCAGACTTGCCTCATATAACCAAGGTAAGCTGTTATTTTAACCCCAATACCACCCTCAAATTCCCGAATCATCCTGGAACGGTCCCTTGGGATTGTAATGATTCTTGGGATCCGACACCCACTCGTCCCACTTTTGACACCCTCTCCTCGTCTCGGCCAGTCGCTCCTCGGTCATCATCGCCCTCAGATCCTCCTGCCGCTCGAGGATCTGCAACGCCAGGCCGCTCGACGCGTGCCAGGGGATGTGGCAGTGAAACAGCCACGCTCCGGGGTTGTCGGCCTTGAAAGCGATAACCACGTATCCACCCGTGGGCAGGAGGACGACATCGCGGCGCGGGGGGTTGTCGAACTTGAGTTTTACGGCTCCGGGCTTGGCGAGCTCGTCGAGGTCGGTGCCCTGGGCGAGCAGAGCAAAGTCGTGTCCGTGTAGGTGCATCGGGTGCGCGACGGGGAAGAAGCTCCTGTTGGCGCCGACGGGGACCGTGAGGCCCGAGGGCCCCGTGACGACGAGGTACACCCAGGTGTCGGCCGTGCCGTTCTTGGAGACGACGACGTAGTCGTCCTGCCACGTCGTGGAGCTCAGGTTGAGGAGGGTCGGGTCCGAGAAGTTGAGCCAGAGGGGGTGGTTGCCGAGCGCCCACCACGTGAAGTTGTCGCCCCGTTCGGGGCGGTCTGGGTGGTTCATCTTGCCGACGTCCCATTTGCTGTCCTCGGTTGGCAAGGATGACAGTTCAAAGGGGGCTACGTCCCATTTCACCACGGGGTGCAGCTTGTGGAAGTGTTCGTCTCGGCACTGGGTGTCGAAGGCCTTTCCCGAGTCTCGGAAGCTGGTCGGCACGCCGGTGCTCGTGGCGTTGTAGCGGAGCACGCCCTGTCGCTCGTCGGGCTCGTTGCCGTCCTCGAATCCCTTGCAGCCGTCGGCGGGGATGGCCCGGATCCAGTAGTTCCCTTCGGCGGATAGAGCGCCGTTGTCGATGGGCGTCGCGTCCAGGACCGCGTGGTAGCGTTGACCGATTCCGACAACGACGCGGTTCGTGTTGTACGGCTTGATGGGCACAAAGTCGGTCGTCGTGACGGTCAAGTTGTGGTTGTCGATGGACAAGATATATGTCGTGTCTACCGAGGTGTTGATGATCCGCAGCAAGTATTTCTTGCCCTTCTCAACCGACATGGAAAACTTGTTCCTGTCAAAGGCGCCGGCAAAGTTGCCTTGTCCGTTGATGAGCACGCTGTTCATCTTGGGGAAGCTCGGCTTGGGCACCAGCTCTCTCTGCCAGTCCTCGAAAGCGCTGCGGGGGCTCCAGTCGGTAACGATGATGGGATCCCTGCCCTTGTCGTAGTTGGCAGAAGACGGCCCAAAGACGGTAATAGGACCGTGGAGGCCGTCGGCGTACTGGAGCGAGTAATGACTGTGGTACCACGAGGTCCCGTACTGAGTCGCCCGGAACGTGTAAGTGAAAGTCTCCTCGGGAGCGATAGGGCACTGCGTCACGCCGTTCACGCCGTCCATCTCGGTGCTGTTGAGCTGCCGGAAGCCGTGCCAGTGCATGGTCGTGCCGTTGTGCTGCAGTTTGTTCTTGACCGTCACCTTGATCACGTCGCCCCAGCAGGCTTTGAGCCACGGTCCGGGATAGCTGCCGTTGACCACCTTTCCGCCCGTGTTGTCGATGCCGTCGGCGTTGATGGTCTTGTTCTCAACTTCGATGTAGTACTCGCGGGTAATTCCCGACTCTGGCCACTCTGCTTCGTAGTCCGTGTGGATGTCGTACACCCTGCCGTCGGCGTTCTTGAGCCAGCATTGGCGATTATCCGGCTTGGAGCAGCGGGACCAGCCTTTTCCTAGCGCGGGATACTCGCAGAAGAAGTCATGATCCGAGTCCGGCCCGCCTGGTGCCGGGAAACTGGGGTAGTGTTTGCCTCCTGACGAGTCCGGCGTAAAGTGAGACCACGATCCGAGATCATGCTGAGAGGAATAGTCGTAGTTTGGCAAGGATGATGGAAGGAGAGCAGTCAGGTAGACGACAACAGACTTGCAAATGTCAATGAGACCCATTTTGAGTCGAGGCGAGAGGGTGCGCCTCGACACGGCTCTCATCAACTAATACGTCATACTTCCCGTCACTTTATAGAGCAACAATATCACTGCTCTCGGAGTGGTCCCCCGTCTCGCGGAACTAACCGTCGACGACGACGTAATTGCTGCATCAGCAGTTCTAGATAACTGCGAGCTGAGCACCGAGTATATGCCCCCTCGGACCTCCGAGGCGTCGATAGAGCAAGTAGTTTCCTGCGGCTGAACCCATTCTTGGCGCCGATCAGCATCTAGACCCCAGGTTCCGCCAGCCGCTGCACATGCCTAGCACCAAACAGGAAAGGCGCGATATCTCATCGAGATGCAGACGGAGCGCTGAAAAGGATGGGAAATCCTGATTTTCGGTTTTTTGGGTCAGAGCAGTCGCGTCGAGCGGTTCCCTCGCAAACACCATGTACAAGTTCTTCTCCCGGGTGGCCTCGAAGCGCGTCCTCGGCGGCGTCGCTGCCGGCGGTGTTGGCGTCGGCGCGGTGGCTCAGCAATTTTCAAGTCAGAAGCAGGCCAACATTCTCAAAGAGGCCAACGCCGAATTCAACAAGGGTTACGGATACTACGACGTGGTGAAGCTTCCAGACGGGTTCGCCCCCTTCCAGCTCAAGAACAACTACCCACCGCCGGAGCAGATACCGGCCGCGTCGGCAACGGAGAAGACAACCGGGCTGCCTCCTGTCACGCTGCCGGGACCAGACCTCCCCTTGCCGACTCTGGACCCCCGCGACGATGCGCCGTGGCTCAAGGTGGACTTTCGGACGGACCCTGTGAGATACTGCCAAATCATCAAAGAGTACTGCTGGGAGGGAAATTCCAACAACAACTTCAACATCCACAAAAACACGATTCGCCCGTGGTACCACGCTCCCTGGATGCACTGGAGCGAAAACGGCAGGGAGCCCGTCAACGGTTTGACCTTTGAGAGGCCCACCCCGGCGGGCGAGCTGTCCAAGAACCAGCATCAACTCAGGCAGGCCTGGGCCATCGGCTTCTACAACTGGATGGGCGCCACCGTGTTTGGAGACATCTGGAGAGACCCGAGCAACCCGAAATGGGACAAGCACGTTGTGTTCCCTCTTGGTACGTGCGTCTTCAAGGTCTTGATGACCGAGGCAACCGAAGACGAGGTTGCCTGCCTCAAGAACGCACCTACTCTGCAGGCCGTCATCGCTACCGACGATTCCGCCAAGAAGAGTACCGCGGCCAAGCGCAAGGAGCATGCCGAACCTCTGCGGCTGCTCCAGGTAGACTTTGCCCTCCGCGATGACCGGATTCCGGTTGGTCCCGACGGGAACGGTTGGGTTTTCGGGACCTTCATGTACAACGGCCATCTGAACAATCGCGATGTGAGTCCAAATCCCCGAGGTCGGTGTCCATGTCGTACGTAGCCAGACAGCTAACAGAGGGAAGCCCTGGGACAACGTCATTCCTGTCGGTCTTCAGTGGGGCAACGATCCGCAACTGACTCCCGAGGCGGCGGCGGCCGGGAAGAAACCGGAGCAGTCGTGGATCAACCCCGCCGCGGATAAGCTTCTCAACGAGCTCGGAGGCAAACGAGCGGATAAGCACAAACGCTGGGGTGTAGGTGGCAGGCTGAACGGCCCGGTCGACAATTTCAAATCTGCATGTGCCTCGTGCCACTCGGTAGGGGAGAACAACCTCGAGCAGAACATTCAAATGCTTCCCCCCGGCGGTCCAAAGAACAAGAATTTTATGCGCTGGTTCCGAAATCTCGGCCCCGGCCAGTCGTTCAGCGGCGGGGACAAGTGGTCTGCCGACAACTCCCTCCAGCTCATGACGGGATACTTCAACTACCGTCTCTGGAAGAACAGCGCGAGTGGTTTTGCCCACAAGGTGAAAGTAATCATCCCGATCACCGCCGCCGCCAAGGAACAGAAAGTTCTCGAGGCCAACAATCGAGCTTTGCGTGCCGAAGATGACGGGGAGGAGGTCGACTAGAATTGATCATCAGAAGCGTGGTTTTGTTGGGAATGACGAACGTCTGTGGCGCTTTGTTTCACTCTCTGTTTGGCTTTACTATTCAGTTCTCTTGATTTATTCACTTTGCGAGATTATATCAATGTGTTGTAAGACCGGGAACGTAGACACCTGTGCCACAGCTTATCCATGCAACACTGCTCGCTTTAGCTCTACACGCTACTGCTTCTGTTAGTGATACCTGAAAGAAAGTATCCAGTTGGCTGTGGCCCCAAAACATTCCGGAACTAATAGATGGTAATATCGGCGGCATAGGCCCAGAGCTCCTTACTAGCACAGGCCCGTACGGAGGCCATAGGCTTCAAAGACTTCCTTTTCAGGGCACAGGTGCCCGGAATTACTACCCCCCACTGTGCTTGTGGCAGTGGCCGGGAAACGGTGGAGCACTTGGTTGTATGGTGCCCAGACCCCTCGAAGCCAAAGACCTGGGTGGCAACGAAGCTTTATACTCGCAGAGACTTACAGGTGGCCTTACAGGGGCAGACCTCCGAAGCTAGGAGGCTTGCAGGGAAGGTTCTGGCATGGCTGATGGATACAAGACTTCTACTGGAATACAGCCTGGCTAGGAAGCTAGAGCTGGAATCGGTGGAAGACCTAGACCCTCTATAGGGCAGCCATGGCCTAGAAGGCTTCCTTTATACCGTATGATATGGATACAGGCCACAGCTGTGGTTGTGGCCAATGGAATGATTCTATAGTGTAGATACGAGGTTTTTCAGCCGGCCTTTACGGTACGGTTTTCCTTGTGTATATAGCAATAGAGGGACTGACGAGCCTTGCTTAGGGCATAGCGGAGTAAGAATTATTATTATTAATTATTATTAATTTACCTTTTTTAAATAATAGTTAATTATTAGCGGAAAATCTAGCCGCACCGTATTTTATAAAGTGGCTAGACATTTTATTTTTAAGATTGGGTTTTTTCTTTTAAATTTTTTTTTTTTATTTTATTTTGTTTTAATTTTTTTTTAAAGAATAAAGTTTTATAATCACCGGCATAGCCGGCCCAGAAAGTAGGTCAAGAGGGGGCTGTCGTTTGTATTGCCACACACACCTGTCCCAAATAGGAAGCAATTTCACTGGTAACTGACATTACACAAATTTGTCACAGGATTTCACATGCAGTGGTAAATTTGACTTTATTACAGCGGGAGTGTCTGCGACAGGCCTCTTGGCGATAACGCCACCAAACGTGCATGATAAAGTGGAGCGTGAGTTGTGCATGTCTCATTTCGTTTGTATAAAACTCGTAAACTCTCCATCTTTGCGCTCTTTACTCACCGAATGCAACCCGCACTCGCCATGCATCGGCTGGACCTTTTACCTCGGAAGGCACTGTTCCATTCACTGCTGACTTTTGGTTCCCGTTCCGCCCCCCTTTGAAATCTCCCACACCCCCTTCTCGAATTCCGTGTGCAGCGCAATGACGGGCGGGTGCATGGGCGGGAGAATTTGGCACAGGGCGGTTCCAAAGTGCCCGGCTTCGTGATCCATCCACCAGGTCACACTTGAAACGCCCGCCCAAAAGGTCGTCCCCTTGCTGAACCATCCGTCCCTTCCGTCCGACGCCACCAACCCGCCGAATGACCACTGCTTCCTGACGCCGGGCGGGATACCGCGGCAGAGGAATTGCGTGTGGATCGGCGAGCAGGTCAGGTAGGCATTGAGCGCCTCCTCGCCCTCTGCATCGAGCTGCGGACGGAAAAGTTCTTGGTACGACGCCGCTGTCAGCAACTTCGGGTCGCGGCGGAATACAGCGCCGAGAAACCGAAAGTACGCCCCCGCCGACGAGAAGAGACCCCCACCCCCGAGGCAGTCGGTGCCGCCAAACAGGATGTCGAATTGGGAAAGATCCGTCGCCGGCGGTTCCCCCTTTTCATTGAGCGTTGCAAAGTCTGCGAGACGCTCCCCGATGCTGGGGTTTTCCTTGGGGTAGAAGGTGATGTCGTTCTCGATGCCGAGTGGCTCCCAGAATCGAGTCCGCATAAAGTCTTCCAGTCTTTCGCCGGTTCCTACTTCCACTGCTTTTCCGGCCCAGTCATGTCCTCCACCGTACGCCCATTTGGTACCAGGTTTGAACATGAGGGGCAAGGCAGACTTGTCTTCGACTCTTGGTCCGGACCAAGGGATCTCACCACGAGCGGCTCTCCACCGTCCGAGAAAGGGACTGAGCCAGTCATACTCGTGGCCCGATGTGTGGTTGAGCAGCATACGCACCGTGATTGGAGTCGAGTCCGGCTCATACGTTGCCTCTTTGGTCTCATCATTGAAGCCGGTGATGATTCCGTACTTGCCCATCTCGGGATGGGCAGGCCTGATGTCTGCATCCAAGTCCAGCTTGCCCTCCTCGACGGCCCTGAGCACAGCCACCGAGGTCATCAGCTTGCTCATCGAGGCAATGGCACACACAGTGTCCTCGTTGAACGGCGGCGCATTCCTGCCCTCTTTCAGGCTGGACACTCCGAGAGACTTTCTGTACAATATGTTGCCTGCAAGTAAAGGCCGCTGTCAGTCATGGGGCGCGGACTCGGTCAAGGACGGACGGTGGCAGTGGGAGTGGTACTGACCATTCTTGTTCCCCGCAATAACTGAGACGCCCGGGAGAAGCCCCGAGGCAACGGCATCCTCGTATAACTTGTCAATCCTTTCGGCCGCCATGACTTGGTGCAGGCCCTTTTGTGCTGCAACCTGTCGAATGAAAAGAATTCGTTTGGCGACCTACCAAGGAAGAGGAAGCTTAAAATAAAGTGTTTCTCGTCGGGAAGGATTCCCCTTTTCCTCGGGTGGTCGGTTGCCTAACTCGGTGCGAGCTGTAGGGTTCCCCCGCATGCGGCGCAGCAGTTTTGGTGGCAGCACACTTTCGGTGTCATCAAGAATATGCCAAGTATCGCTCCATTACCGAGTTCATTTATAATTACATCGGCACCCGGGGGGTTTCGTTAGCGGCGTGAATGGGGGTAGGTATTTCGCTATTTTGGTCAATTTCCAAAATACCGCCGAATTACCGAAACCCCCCCCCCCCCCAACGGCTTTCAACGCCTCCTTCTCGTTCGTGTTCGTCTACGTAACCACACAAATTCCATTCCAAATTGTCATCTCACGTTTCATTCCAACCAACCATTGGCCTCAGCAACAAAATGACATCCTACCACTCAACAACCTTCCTCGCAACCGACGGCACGGAACTCGCCGGCCGCGTCTACCCCGCGTCGGCTGCAGCAGGAGTGACTTCCCCAGGCCCGGGAATAGTCATGTCCCCTGGCTTCAACTGCGTGATGACCATGCTCAACTTCCCTTCCCTGGCCGCGTCGCTCCAAGCCAAAGGAGTCACAGTTTTACTGTACGACCCCCGCGGCATAGGCTCAAGCAGCGGTCTACCGAGGGGAGACATCGACCCGCCCAGGTTTGTGTCTGACCTGTGTGATGCCCTAACGCATTTGAAGAGCCTCAAACCAGTCGACGCAGAACAAATCGGCGTGTTGGGGTTTTCTTTCGGCGGGACCGTAGCGCTCACCGCGGCGGCTGTCGATACGAGAGTCAAGTTTGTGATCGCGGTCGCGCCGCTGACGGATTTGGATTTTGGTAGTAATGGTAGTGAGTCGCAGCGGGCCAGGGTCCTAAAAAAGTGCGCGCAGGATAGGGAGAGTCAGGTGTTGGGGAATGACCCGCTTATGGTTCAGGTTATTAATGAGAAGGGAGAAAATCCGGTTGGGTTTGGACATTCCGGCGGGATTGACAGAGAGAAGTACGGAAAGATGGTGAGGGAGGGGAGAGAGCTGGGGGAGGGGTACGTGAATAAAGTTACGCTGCAGAGTTATTGGAAGATTGCATCGTGGGCTCCCTGGCCTCTTTGGAAGCTGGTTGGGAAGAGTACAGGTTGTAAGGGGGTCCTGTTTGTCATTCCGGGGGATGACGAGATGAGTTATCCTCATTTGCAGGAAATGTATTGTGATGAGATTCGTGGAGTGGCGATTAATAAAAAGTGTGTGTTGGACGGGTTGAAGCATGAGGAGGTTCTTGCGGATGAGAATTTGGGGGGTTTGGTGGATGATGTGTCGGGGTTTGTGGATCAGTGTGTTCGATGACAGGTTGTATAAACAAACTACCTGAAATAAGCCAAAATGAAAATGTCACCAGTATGTTATCTACAAGACTGTTTTACAACAACTCTTACTCCCTTGCTTTTTCTGGAGACGTCGGGAGCAATGACGTCTCTTACAACCCTGACATCCTCGTATGTCGTCTCAAATAATTCCCAGTCAAACCTTCGGAGTAAAGATGCCAGACCGATCGTGATCTCGGCACGGGCCAGGTTCTCGCCTATGCATCTCCTGGTTCCTTTCCCAAAAGATACCATGTAATGCTTCAATGGTCGGTTGTGGTAAGGAGCAGGTGCCTGTGGGTCTCCGAGCCAGCGGTCTGGGTCGAAGGAGAAGGAACGGGGATAAAGAACGGGGTTATGGTGCGTGTGCCATGTGTCGAGAGAGATGTGACTGCCGGGAGGGAGTACGTAATTGGAGTAAGTGATGGGCTTTTTGGAGATGCGAGGTGAGCGGGTCATTTGTCCGCAGGCCAGACGGATGGCTGCAATGCAAGTTAGAATCCTTTCGTTTAAAAAGGGAGGAAACAAAAGCTCATACCTTCATCAACGCATGCCATCAGGTATGGCAGGTTTTCCAATCCCTGATCAAGAGATATTGGAACATTTGGGTCAGGCATGGCAGTTACCAACTCGTCCTTCAATCTGTTGTAGACTGAAGGGTCGCTGATAATGTGGAACATTGCAATCGTCAAGGTCCACTGGGCGCTTGCCACTCCTGCTCCAAGAAGACTGACGGCGTGATCCTTTAAGAGGTCGATATGTAACTCCTCCTTTGGCATATCTGAGCGCAGAATGCCGTGCACAATGGTTTTGTCTGCTTTGGAAGTAGGGATTTTATCCAGATCCCTCATTGAGTCAATGACTAGCCTCCTCATGTCTTCTTGAAAGTCAAGAACAGAAGACATGGTGGGCTGCAAGACGCGAACGATGGAAGGAGGAATGGCAGCCACCGCACGAGGCAACCAGGGGAATTGGGTGCTGGGATGGGCAATGTCCTTGAGACTTCGAATAGCCTTGACAAAAGGTGACTCGAATTCTGCATGTCCGAGCCAGTCAAAATCTCTGTCAACCGAGTATTGCGTTGTGACATCGGCGACGTAGCTTGCAAAGAGGTTGTCCAGCGTCACCGGCTTCTTTGCGTTGATGAAGTCCTGAGCCAGCCTGCTGCACATCTTGTCTGCTTTGGCTTGGATAACAGGAGACAAGTCAACGATTCTCTGCTTGGCAAAGAATGGTTCCTGAGCTGCACGTCTCATTCTGTGGAGATGGTGCTCTGGCGTTGAGAAAAGAGCCGATGGCGCACCGAACCGCCATTTTAGGTAGTCGGGCTTGTCTAGGCCTTGCTTGTTGGTGTAGATGGTTGAGTAAAAGTCAGGGTCGTCGACGTGCACTTCTTGGGGACTGATTCGGATGATAGGGCCATATTTGGCGTGGAGTTCTCTGATGTGAAAGGTGTATTGCCCGCCGAGTCCTTTGTGAAAGAGTTCAAAGTATGTTTCGTACCATCCTGTGATTGCTGCAAATTTGGGACCAGGGATTCCAGCGAGTGGGTGAAAGTAGAGCCGGTAGATTGATAGGCAGAGGAGATACAAGGGGACGGCGATCGCCGCCAGAGTGTACAGAAAGAGTGCCATTAAGCGATTGTGAAATTGATCACTGGTTACATCGTCTGCAAGTGAAGAGAATACAGGAAGGTGAAAGAGAGGAAAGGAGAGTCAAGAAGTCCATCCCCACCTCATGTCCACCCATGGTCCATGGTGGATCACCAAGCCACGGCAGGCAGCCAATATCGTGGTTGTAGTCAAAAAAAAGCACATGCAGATATTTGGAAACACGGCACAGCAGTCATCAATCCAATGTGATGATACGGACGATGATGGATGCCACGTTCCAAGTTCCAGGCCGTTGGACTGCATGCGAGCGTAATAGCGCACAGATGGCCTGATGAGGGATGCAAGCCCCCAACGGCGAGAAATGCAGCCACGGATGCAATGTGACTGTTTTTGTCGCTGATAGATTAATTGGAGGAAGGAGGCACGGGGGGGTTGCAGGTCGCGAACAAAAGAATGGAAGGATCGGTCGGTGCTTCCACACACCCCTCCCCCTCGCCCTTCCCGTCGGACTGTCTGCCGGTAGGGCTGCAACGCTGAAAGAATAACCGAGAGTAAGCCCGCAGCAGACAAACCCCACCCGTTGCAGGCACTGCAAGGGCAGCCCTATCCAATTGGGAAGTCGTTCAGAAGGCTGCCTATCCCGAACGCCGTTGCCGAACTCAGACCCATCGAGTCAGGTCCTCGCCCTTGCTCTTTTTGATCTTTCTCGCCACACATCTCACATCCCGACGCCATGTGATAAAATCGATCGCCGGGGATGGACGGCAGGTGGGCAGGCATTCACCAGGATGATCAGATCGATCCAACGGCTTTTCCAACGCCGAGATCTCAACGTAGGTGAGGTGGCTTGGCTCTTTTCTGGATGCTCTGTTCCTGTGACGCCCTTGTGCCTCTGTGCCCCCTGCTGCGATGGTGCCTGATGTTTGGAAGTTTCAGCATGACTCTGCCACCATCCATCATGTGGATAGCGGACGATGCATCCACGGATGCGTGGCGTTGATCCTTCACCAGATTAGCTATCTTGGCTCCGGTAGTTCAAGAAATTCCCCGTTCTTTCCCGTACCCATCTTCTCACCTTCATTTTACCGCTTCGGCCAGTCTTCTTCACGGTCTCAGCATCAACATCATGACGCAGACCGCCAACACACAAACGGCCATTGCCGTGGTGGGCATGGCATGTCGCCTCCCCGGCAACTGCAATACGCCAGAGGAATTCTGGAAATTCTTGCTCGACGGTGGCATAGCCGACATCACACCACCTGCCACACGTTTTAGTCTCGACGGTCACTATGACAAGACGTTACGGCCATGGACAATGCGGTCCCCAGGTGGCATGTTCATCAATGCTGATCCTCGAGATATCGACGCCGGATTCTTTGGCCTGTCGCAGGTCGATGCCACATCCATGGACCCACAGCAAAGACAACTACTAGAAGTTGTCTATGAGGGTCTCGAGAATGCCGGACTACCCATGGAAGCCATAAAGTCCACGCTGTTTGGGTGTTTTGTAGGATCTTATGCGTCAGGTATGTGCACTATAGGTAACATTGCAATTGAGACATTAGCTTATTCCGGCATTTTCTTCTAGATTATAGCGACATCCAAACAAGAGATCCAGAGGACCGGACTCCTAGCTTCACCGTAGGATCGGGCCGTGCCATGCTCAGCAACCGAATCAGCCACTTCTTGGACATCAAAGGACCAAGTATGACGATCGATACTGCATGCTCCGGCAGTCTCATTGCAGTCGATCTTGCATGTCGCTATTTAGACTCGGGAGACGCAGACGGTGCCATCGTGGCAGGTTGCAACTTGTACATGAGCCCGGAACACAACATGGACCAACACGCCATGACATCAGCTGCCTCCCCATCGGGCAGGTGTTGGACCTTTGACGAGCGAGCCGATGGATATATCAAGGCCGAGGCCATCAATTGCCTGATACTAAAACGCTTAGATGATGCACTTCGAGACGGAGACCCTATTCGCGCTGTTATTCGTGGCACCTCAACCAACAGTGACGGCTGGACTCCTGGCATTGCCAGTCCAAGCCCCGACGCCCAAGCTCTTGCAATACGCAGAGCTTACGCAAGGGCTGGCATCACATCTTTTCAGCAAACTGCATATTTGGAGTGCCATGGAACGGGCACCCTCGCCGGCGATCCTATCGAATGCAGGGCGGCATCTTCCGTCTTCTCGGCCTCTCGACCCCACGGAACACCATTACGTATCGGATCAGTCAAAAGTAACATTGGTCACTCAGAACCTGCAGCTGGTATCTCTGGAATGCTCAAAACTGTTCTGGCCGTCGAGAGAGGAATGATCCCTGGAAACCCAACTTTTGAGAGACCAAATCCCAAAATCGACTTTCAGACCTACAACTTGTTGGCATCCAAATCACTGGCTCCATGGCCACGAGGGATGCTTCGAAGAGCCAGTGTCAACTCTTTCGGATATGGTGGCTCTAACGCACACGCCATTATTGAGCACCCGTCTGTTTTACTTGGGCCACAGTTCGAGTCTGCAGGTGTCACATCATATTCCACCCAAGACGATGACTGGTTTGCAGATGAAGGCATTGATGACACGCGCCGGTTATTAGTATTCTCCGCAAACGATGAAGCATCACTAAAAGCACACGTCAGAGAACTGATTCGCCACATTTCGAACCCAGGGACCAAGGTCAACTCTGGAGACCTTGCTTATACGTTAGCTGAGAGACGGACACGTCACTTCTTCCGAGCTTATGCTGTATCAGACGGACCCAGCTTCAAGGAGAGTCAAGTTGTTTATACAAAACTCGGGCCTGCCCCTCGAATAGGATTTGTCTTCACCGGTCAGGGAGCACAATGGCCCCAGATGGGTAGGGAGCTGCTGCGCAACTTCCCAAAGGCCAAAGAGACTATACGATACTTGGACCAACTCCTGCAATCCATGTCGAATCCCCCGTCATGGAGCCTCTTACGAGAACTTTCAGAACCACGCTCTGTCGAGCACTTCCGTCTTCCCGAGTTCTCTCAGCCACTTGTTACAGCATTGCAGCTTGCTATTCTTGCTGTCCTGACAGACTGGGGTGTGGCACCTGCCATGGCGGTTGGTCATTCATCAGGAGAGATTGCCGCGGCTGTTGCTGCCGGGCTCTTGACTCAGAAAGAAGGCATCACAGTCGCCTATCTTCGTGGCAAAGCAGCCAAGGATATGCATCAACTTTCAGGACCCAAGCTTGGAATGCTTGCTGCTGGTCTCGGTCCCCAGGAGGTTCAGCCCTTCATCGATGCCGCCCCACATGTGAGCATTGCCTGCATCAACAGTCCCAAGAGTGTCACGCTTGCTGGCCCAACAAATGCCCTCGAAGGAATTCAGTGCTCTCTCAAAGCCGAGGGCCATTTTGCCCGTCTTCTCATGGTCGATCTTGCTTACCATTCCCCACACATGAAAACCATCTCCGAGAACTACCGTGCACTGCTTCAGCATCATTGCCCTGGCCTCTCTGCCGGACGATTTAGCAGCAGTGTCAAGTTCTTTTCGTCAGTGACAGGGAGACTTTGGGAGGAAGCAACTGGGGTTGAATATTGGGTGAGGAACATGTCATCACCGGTGCTTTTTGCACAAGGCGCGGCAGCCATGATGGAAGAAGGAGGAGCAGACCACCTCATCGAGCTAGGGCCGAGCGGTGCGTTGGCGGGCCCAATAAAACAGATCAGGCAGGAACTGAAACACAGGTCGGCATCAATCGAATATTCTGCAACATTTGAGAGGAGTCGAAACTCGGCGGTACCCCTCTACGAGTTGGCCGGGAAGCTGTTCTTTGCCGGCGTTGATGTCAACCTGTCCAGGGTCAACCGCCTCGGCACCCCTGAGATGCCAAGACCTCGCGTCATCATTGACCTACCAAACTACCAGTGGAACCATTCAATCAAGTACTGGCATGAAAGCCTGGCCAGCAAGGACTGGAGACACAGACCGTTTCCTGTGCACGACCTCCTTGGGACCAAGGTCCTCGGGACATCTTGGAAGGCACCATCGTGGAGAAGGACGCTGCGGCTCAAGGATGTTCCATGGATAAGGGATCATACTATTGGAACGGATATTGTGTTTCCGGCTTCAGGATATGTTGCCATGGCTGTGGAGGCCATGTTCCAAACTGCAAAGGCTTCGGGTATGGATATGCTCTCCAACATGGAGAGCGTCAATCAGGCTTCATATCGGCTGCGGGATGTCAGACTGTTGCGGGCTCTGGTGGTGGAGGAGGACGCAACCCAGCATCTCCATTTCTTTCTAAATCCGGCCCATGGACAAGCCGATATGTGGTTTCAGTTTAAGATCTCCAGTCGAAAAGACGATGCCTGGACAGATCATTGCAGTGGATTGGTTCGAATCAATCCATCTCAGGTAATAAGAATCGGAGGTCAGGATGATGTCGAGCCACTTCAGTACCCATCGTCTGCCAAGCTATGGTACAAGTCGATGCAGAGTGTCGGTTTCAACTTTGGGCCTACGTTTCAGAACCTTTCCGAGATTGAATCGATAGCTGGGCAGAGGAACAGCCGGGCAAGCATCGGCTTCCCAGCGTCGATTGGAGAGAGCAGAGAGTCAAGATACGCCATTCACCCTGCTGTATTTGACACTTTCTTTCAGGCAGGAATACCGTCACTTTACGCGGGGCACAGAACTCTCATCGACAAAGCTCTCGTTCCGCACCTCATTGACGAGATCATCATTAATCCCAACGTTGACGTACCCCGGAGCGCCATCGCTACCACAGATTCTACCTTCACAACGGGGAGACCTGACAAGGTCCAGAATTACGCATCAAACGTGGTCATCTGGAACGACTCGACGCACGAACTCCTGGCAGAAGTCAGGGGCCTCCATTACAACGTGCTTAATGTGCCAGAGACTGACGAAGCCCGACCAGTCTACCTGAGACCAACCTGGAAGCCAGATATCACTCTCCTAGACGGCTCCACGGGCCTTGACATCCTCAACCTCTCAGATAATGACGAGGAAGTTTCAATCCTAAGCCATGGACTTGATCTTCCTCGTGCTGCCGCATATCTTTTGACTCTCTTGAAGCACAAAATGGCCGTCCCATCGGTGTTAGACTTAGACATCAACAGTTCTTTTTCCGATGGGCAGGAGATGGAGGTAGACCAAGCCCCGAATGGCATGGGTTTGAGATCTGCCTTGGGATCTTTGAGTCGTTACGTCTCTGCTTCCAGCGCCCCCGAGCATATGACGGAGGCACAAAGGCGGCTGCAAGGGGTCGAAAATACGGAATTTCACATTTACGACCCAACCTCGATCATCAAACAGAGGTTCCCGTTTGATGCCCATAAACGATTTGATCTTGTCCTCATACGTCTTCCTCTCTGCGACATTGACAGATTGGATTCCGCCTGCCGAGCTGCGGCAGAGGTTTGTGCCCCTGGCGGCATTGTCCTCTTGGTACAACAGCACGAGACCCTAGTCGAAGCATCCGAGTCATCCTGGGCAAGTGTTGAGTTCGACATGGAAACACTGCTCCGATCCACCGGGCTTGATTTGAGATCCAAGAGCTTGTCCTCGGGTGTTTATCTCTGTGCGCCCTTATTAACGGTAGACGGCAAGATGGCACAGATGGGTCAACTTGACTTCCCTGTTGTGGACCTCTCAGGGGGTAGCTCTGAGAAGTGCTCAAGTTTCGTTCGCTCACTGCAGAATCTTGGGTGGAAAGGAAGCAGGATGAACTTGTCTTATGCGGCGACTCAGCCTTTAGACGCATTTGACGCTCTTATTGTCCTAGACGATCCCGAGTTACCACTCCTTGCGAACGTCACCGAGTCCGGTTGGAACGACCTCCGGACAATTCTAACACACGGCGGCACACGCAAGATTCTGTGGATCACCTCTGCATCTCAGGTGAATGTTTTATCACCCTCCAATGCCCTTGTTCATGGATTTGCGCGCAGTTTGCGGAATGAGGAGTCGACCCTGTCGCTCGCCACGCTCGACCTCTCTTCGTTCGCTAATCCACTTGTTGCCGCTCAATCAGCTCTCCGGCTTCTTGGATCTCATGGCTCCCTAGAGACGGAATACTGTGAGCAGGATGGAGTACTACATGTCAGTCGAGTACTGCCAGATGAGATATTGATAGAGGAAGCGGTTGCAGGAAATCACAAGAGGACTGAGCTGCGGGAGATGTGGCTTAGGAAGAATCCCAAGACCGTCAGGTTATACTGTGAGCGGGTTGGCGCAATGGATTCGATTCACTACAACGAAGTTCCGGGTACGGATCAGCGTCAACCGCTCGCTGATGCTGAAGTGGAGGTTGAGATCCGGGCCGCCGGACTCAACTACAAAGACATCGCAACAACTTTGGGTATCGTCCCGGAGAACGAGCACCTTCTCGGTCTTGAGGGGGCTGGTATCATCACGCAAGTTGGGGCGAGAGTGACTTCTTACCGCATAGGTGACCGGGTTCTGGTTCACGGCAAGGGATCTTTTGCGAACCGGAATCGTGTCCCGAAGGAGAATGTCTTCTTACTTCCGGATTGGATCTCGTTTGAGCAAGCGGCAACGATGAGCATCGTCTACTTCACTGCTGTGTACAGTCTGATGGAGACTGTTCAGGTCAGAAGAGGCCAGTCTGTTCTCATTCACTCAGCTGCAGGAGGTGTGGGGATTGCGAGTATCCAGGTTTGCCAAATGCTTGGTGCCACCGTCTTTGCAACAGTGGGCAATGACGAAAAGAAGCGGTTCTTGACAAGCGAATATGGGATACCGCCTGAACGGATCTTTTCGTCCAGGACCACAGGTTTTGGCGACAGGATTCGGGCCTTGACTCATGGCAGGGGTGTTGATTATGTGCTCAACTCACTCACAGGAGACTTGCTTGACGAATCTTGGAGGCTCTTGGCTGACAATGGTACACTTCTTGAGATTGGAAAGAAGGATATGGTTGCCCGGCATACCTTGTCAATGGAGCCATTCGACCGCAACTGTTCGTACAGGGGTATCGATATCTCTCGGCCGAGCATCCTCGATGATCTTCCTTTGGTTGAGAAAGTTTTACAAAAGGTTCGACAGTTGCTGGTATGGGGGCACATTAAACCGATTACCCCTAGGAAGGTGTTCTCGTTCAGCAAGATTGTTGAGGCTATGCGGTACATGCGATCAGGGGAGCATATGGGCAAGATTGTCATCTCGGATGGGGAGGATGTGGAGGATATCAAGGTTCCGGTCAGGCAGGCGCCACACTCCCTGGTCTTTAACCCAGAGGCGGCATACCTGGTTGTTGGTGGCTTGAAGGGTCTCTGTGGAAGTCTGGCGGTCTACATGTCTCGATGTGGCGCCAAGAACCTGATTGTGATGTCGAGAAGCGGCGCCGATAATGACCGCTCACGGAAGGTAATGGAAGACCTAACAGGTCTCGGAGCTACTGTAACCGTTGCCAGGGGGGATGTTTCCAACCCAGAAGACGTTACCCGTGTGTTCAAGGAGTCGAAACTGCCCATCAAAGGCATCATCCAAGGCGCAATGCTCCTGAGGGACAAGACGTTCGAATCAATGACTCACCAAGAATACCAGGAGGCTCTCGCATCCAAGCTCGCGGGTACCTGGAATCTTCATACGGCAGCTGATGAATTGGGTTCGGGCCAGAAACTTGACTTCTTCACCATGCTCTCGTCCATCTCTGGAGTCGTTGGCACAGCCGGCCAAGCCAATTATGCAGCAGGTAACACGTTCCAAGATGCGTTTGCACGGTACCGCCATTCTTTGGGACTTGCAGCCCACACTGTCGACCTCGGCATCGTGCAGGACGTCGGGTACATGAGCGAACACCAGGCGCTCACAGACCGAGTATGCAGCCGCAGTCAGTTGTCGGGGATCAACGAGAGGCAACTGCACGAGATCCTCCGGCTAGCCATCCTTCAACAGACGGTCGGTCTAAACCGAGATGGTCAGAGCGCAGGTCAGATGATTACCGGGTTACCATTCCCGTTGCCCGAGGACTCGCCAGTTCTGGCGGATAGACGGTTCCATTCACTGCTTAGGCCGCGACAGGTGCAGGGAGGTGCCGCGGCTGCCAGAGGTAATGGGGATGGAATCAATGTCCTCCATGCCATGGTGAAAGGGGGGTTGCCTGTTGGAAAGTTGGTTGCGGAGGCGGTAAAGTTGGTGAATAAGCAAATGAGGAGAGTTTTGGGGCTGTCGGCTGATATGGAGGCGGCCAAGTCGTTGAGCAGTTATGGCATTGATTCGTTGGCGGCTGTAGACTTGAGGAATTGGTTCAAGATGCAGATGGGGGTTGAGTTGACTACGTTGGATATATTGAATGCTGCTAGTTTGGAGGGGCTGTGTGGGAAGGTGATTGATAAGTTGGTGGCTGGGACGAAAGAGTAGAGGTTGTGCGTGCTTCTGATGTTTTGCTGGTGTTTTGCTCTTTTCGCTTGGACATATACATGTACACATAGTGTCGGGTGTAAGAATGTAGCGAATCTGAGTTGTGTGCAACTGCAGATCTCTGCGGCGTCCCTTGGTGGCTTCAGTATTCAGCTGCGTGCTTCTGTTGCACGGCACCGACAGACGGACAAACGCATCTTGGTGTGGCCGGTATCGGTGTAGGACAGGTGCTAGTGAGGTATGTTGACACCATACACAGCGTTAGTTTACGTCATCTGATGCCGGAGCTCCTGTTTAAGCCCAACGCAGAGAAGCTGACCGTCGACAACGCAACCCAGCGCCGGGTCCAGCAACTCAAGGACGCATCAGCCGGGCGACCATGTCTCGCAGTTCTCGTTATGGTTACTATCACCCGCATAGGATCTTGTCATACAGCACTAGGAGACCTGATCTCCAACAGGTCGGCGACTATGTTTCACAACGACTCGTGCCGGACCTGAGGAGAAATACCGACCGCCCCCTTATGATAATCATCAATACAGGTCCGATAGAATACTCTGGGGCAGAGGGTGTCGCCCAGAGAAGTTCATCGAGAATCAACCGGCCCGGAGAATTGAACGCTGCAGTTGTTTCGCCTGAACTGGGTGGTCAGAGTGCCCGTTCCCGTTCTCGGCCTCGATTCCGCCGTCGATCGAGATCGCGCAGCACCCATCGAGTACGTCGTGGCGACGAGGAGGAAATATATAAGACTAGTAGACTTCATATACGTCAGCCTGCGTCTGGTCACCGTGTCGATAGGGGAAGGGAGGGGCTTTTCGGTGGGAGTCGAAGTAGGAATCGCAGTCGGAGCCGAGATCGAAGTCGCAACAGGAGTAGAAGCCGGAACAGAAGTCGAAGCCAAAATCGAGACCGCACGCCCTCCCCCGAAACTGAAATCCAACTCCCCCGAATCATCCCCCGCAGTCCCCGCTCCCGATCTCCGGCCCCTTACCCCACCAGCAGATCCAGACCCAGACCTCCAAGTCCATCAACCACCCTCCCGAGCGCCGCTGCCCTCAACCTGAACAGTCCGCTAAGCAGCGCCCCATCCCCGCCTTCACCGCCTGTATACCGTGACCGATACAGGTACTGCAGCCCTTTGCCTGTTCCAAGTCTTAGCCCCAGTCCCGTTCCGAGGGCACGCAGGGTTTTGAGACCAAGAGTTCAAGTTTCGTCTCGAGTTCCTCCTCCTGCTGCTCCACCGACACCACTGGCACCGAGATACAATCACGACTACAATCATGACTACAATCACAACTACAGTCACAACTACAATCGCACGCACGAGGATTATTACGAGAATGAATACGTGGGATTCTGTGAGGACTGCCGATTGTGGAAACCAGTTAATCGGTGGGGGCACTGCCAGGTTTGTGTGGGAAGGATGAGCGCACAGTTTGGGATGCAGTATTTGAGGGAGCCTGCGGGTGATGACCGGGAGAGGAGGGAGGCGCGGGGGAGGTGGGGAGAGGAGGAGAGGGAGAGGGAAAGAGAGAGGGATAGTATAGTGCAGGCTGCTTGGATGGTTGATGAGGCTTGGAGGAGGAACAACAATGAACGGGTGAGGACCGGGAGGGGGTGGGATACGCATGGGAGGGGGGGTGGGCAGGATGGATACGCGTATGTGAGTCCGGCTCAGAGATTTGATGGGCCTGTGAGGAGGAGGGCGTCGTTTGGGGGCGTGGAGATGGGAAGAGAATATGAAGGGGATGCTGAGGAACGGCGGGGGAGGAGGCGGAGTAGCGAGTACAGGCACTGAGAACTGATGCGTGCATGTGGGCATGTAAGGGTGAGTTAATTATGCATGGCCGAAAGTGCAATTGTGTTTTGGTGCATGTAAGCGGACCCACTTTACCCCTATTTCCTTGCCTCAGTCAACAGTTTGGAACATCTAGATCATCAGGTCGTTTTGCTAAACTGCGCTTCCAAAACTGCATATGTAAGGTCGAATGTTAGACTCAAAGTTTATTTCTGCTCTTTTTTGTTGTGGGATCGACCCCGTGGATGGCACGGATGCCGAAAGATGCATGTGCATTAGCCTCGCGTCATGCTTGACACCGGCATGACGTGAAGTTGGCATCGACGCTTGGGTCTGGGCAAAATGCAACTTTGTTCCTGATCTTTCCACCACCAAAGTTTGTGCTGTTTTTGGAAAAAATAAATATTATCTGGCCAAATGACAAAAAAGATGTCTTCATCCATTCACACTCAAACTCACACTCACACTCACACTCCTCTTCCCTCATACTCGGAAGCACTCAACACGGCAACGGACAGCCCCTGCTCACGCACTCCCCGCAACGGAATCCCCCTACAAGCAAGAAGAAGCATGGAAGACGAACTCCGTCCCGTTCCCGCCGGCTGGGTTCGCGAATTCGATCCCGACTCTCAGCATCAATTCTTCGTCGACACCAACTCCTCCCCTCCCCGCTCAATCTGGCATCACCCCTACGACGACGAGCAGTATCTCGCCTCGCTCTCCCCAGACGACAGGGCAATCATCGCTCAGCACCATCAACACGCCGCCACCCCTCGCCGTCCAAGCCAAGCAGACATGGTCGCCGAATCAACCGACGAATCTGATGCTTCCACAGGACCTTCCACAGGATCTGCCACAGGATCTGCCACAAAAAAACTAGCCGGCAAAATCAAAGACGTCCTGACAGGGAAAACCCACTCGGAAAGAGCGGCAGAACGCGCAGCACGCGCGGCAGCAGAAAAAGAAATGTACAGACAGCATCGCATCCTCCGGCGGGGGATGACGGACGCCATGCACACGGGCAGACCGCAATTCTTGGGAAAGGACGAGAATAGAACGCACATGTTTCTGGAACCGCCCGGACACACCTTTCCCTATGTTACCGAAGTCAAGAAATTGAGTCCGTACGTAAGCGAAGTGGTTTACGATGATTCTCAGCGGGGCACGAGCAGGCCCAAGGGGAGGTATTTGAGGCCAGAGGGGGAGATGTACGGGTTTGGGTACGGCGGCTACGGGTGTGGCAAGTTTGCGGGCGGGAGGTGGGATAAACCGAGCGGGGAGTGCAAGAGAAGGGAGGGGTGGGGGTTTGGAGGGGGTATTGGGTGGCCGGTTGCTGTGATGCCTGTGTTGGGGGGGATCGCGATGGGCGGGTTGGGTGGGATTTGTATGTGAGGGTTTTTTTAGCAGCCGGGCAGGAGACAAAAAGGACTCATGATTACCGAATCGGGAAGTTGGGATTTTGGGTTGCAAAACAGCAATAAAAGAAAAATTCTCGGTATTTTCCGAGCGTCACTTATCGATCCCAAATTGTCCGTCGGCGGCAGAGTTCTCTGGCCCCTTGAACAGTCAACAAAAAAGAAGAGAAAAGCTGTGTTTTCCTTCTAAAAGCAACAGTACGGGTCCCATGGTCCGGTTACTGTAAACAAAGCGGTGAGAAGGTCACCCAAGACATTCCATATTCTGCATTCAGCACAGTTTGCAGTCAATCAAGGGATGACAGAGGCGGAGTTTGCGCCGTCGCCAGGGGTGGTTGGGGTGGAGGAGGTGAAGGAAAGCCCGCCTTCGAGTATTGTTACCCCCAAGGCTGGGGAGGTGCTGCCGGCGGCTATTTACAGGGGAGAGAAGGAAGGGGGTTGAGGGTTGGATAGTGCGTGGTGAATTATTACGATGCCCTTTATACACCTGCTCGTCCATCTCTGCTTTCTAGCTATGTGCTTGTACGCTCCCAGCTCAAGCCTTCTCCCACAAATCATAATCGCTGAAATACGCCTCGCGAATTCTTCTGGCGTACTCGACCAGAATTGGGAAGCTCCTCACCGTCTTTTGGGTCTCGGGTCCGCTGAACAGAATGTTAGCTCAAAACCTCAAAACATTTTGATCACGACCGCAAACTCACGCGGAACAAATCAACCCCCCCACAACAAAGCCGTAAACCGTCGCATCCGCCTCGGTCGGTTCGTCTCCCCCCAAAACCCAAAACGGCCGGTCCCCTTCCCTCCTAACCTCAGCCAGCAACCCGCTCAACCCTTCCCACACCTCCTCCCTCATCCTCCTCACCTCTTGCTCCGTGTACCGTCCCGTCCCCTGTCCCCACAATGCACTCTTCACACTCCTATACGCCAAATTCCCCACCACAACCCTCAAAGGGAACGGAATCCCCCCCAACACCCCGTCTCGCATTACGTAGTAATTATCCATCCATCTCTCCCTGACCAGATAAAAATATAACTTATCCTCGAGTAAAGAACGCACAGCGAGGTCTTGAGCCTTTTTTGCGGGAGTCAAGTTCGCATTCAACTCGGTTAGTATTTCCGAGTCGATCAAGTGTTTAGTTATCAGGGTCGTGTCGCCTAGGAGTTTTTCTGAGCAAAGGCTGGTAGAGATGTACGGGATTTTGCCTAGGGGGGCTTGCCGGGGCGTGCCGACTGCTAGGGTGTAGGGGGTTTTGTCTAGACGGAGACGGAGTTCGAGCTTGTTGACGAAGGGGGACCAGACGTGGTTGCGGGTTGCGGGGAAGCCGCGATGGAGGGTGATGGATGGGGAGGGTTTTGGGTGTGACATTGTGATTTCTTTATTGTTGAGCGCGCTGAAGAGGAATAAGGCAGTTAATTAGAGCAAGCGTCTTGTTGTGGTAATATATAGTCACAAAACTTTGGCTGGCTTAGATCAGAGGCTCGGGCCGCGAGTTAAATCCGGGCTCTGGGATCAAATCCGGGGGCGACCACTCCACGCCGAATTCGGCAATATGTTTAGATAGGTGCTGTGCCACACGCACCACTTGTTAAACCCTGCTAACGATTGGGTTGGGGATTTCCTCGTGGAGCTCTGCGAGTCTGACATTAGCTGACGAATTATTAGGTCGCAACGTGGTTCTTCAAAAAGACGCGGTATTGCTCAATGATCCGACCCAGGTACTTCAAATTTGACTTGAACTGATAACTATTCTTCAACAAAGCGCGCATTGTCGCCAGATGCCACGCTAAACCCTCGAAGTATTTTCAACCCCATCATCGCTGCAACTTCCGCCGGCATGGAGCCTGAATTCAGATGCCTCAAGCTCGGGCACTCGGCCGCGCGCGAAAACAGCTCCAAGAAGACATCCTTGACACCTTTGCTGCTGTAATTCGGCACGATCGTGACCCTTCCGTCCCTGCAGTCTTGCGAAATCCCAAGCAGGGCGTAAACAAAGTCGCGCTTGTCCGTCGCCTGGAAGCCGCCCAGTCTGCACGACCCGAGCCACCACACCAAAGGGTTGTTCCCGCCTGCGTGTTTCCGGCGCATCCTGTGCACGTTTGCAAACGTGTTTCTCAACCCTAGCTCCCATTCGGTTCCGTGCAAGACGGATAACGACTCCTCGAACCGATCACCGGGAACCTCCTGCTTCTCGCCGCATCGTACCACGTAACTCTGCGCCCAAAAGATCTCCTGAATGCTCCAAACTCGCCGCCAGTAAGCTCGGTTGCAGAGAGATAGCAACGCGCCTCTGCCCCTGAGGGATCATCATTCTCTTTCAGGAACGTCTCGAGTTTGTCCGGCCGGGCCATCAACCCCATCGCCGTGTCGCTGTTGTCCCCTTCTCCCCCCAACCATGCGATAACGCTCTTTGCGTTCTCGAATATCTTTCCCATCATTCCAACCTGTCGACTCTTCTCCGCAGTATCCTTCTGATTGATGCATAAGGCGTCAACCCACAGCCGCTGGCCGTTATTCTCATCTCGTATCGCCTTGAGCGCTTGGTGCAGCTTCTTCCGTATCTGGACCCTCGTACTCGAGATGCCATCGTTGCACGGCTCGCTTCCACATCCCACCGTGATGTATGGGTCGTCACTGCTCCCCTCCCCCCACATGTAGGACAGTGCTCTATACCCGTCATCGTCGTCGCCGTCGTCACCCGTTGCCGACACCTGCGCTCCTTTGTCGCAAGTGTCATAATCAATTCCGCACGCTATCGGGCCATCACGGGGTCCCGCTTTGAGAACCAAAACACGAATTCGGTCATCTGTTTCGGGGCCATTGTTCATCAGAGGAAAATGTGCATATATGGTTGCCGGCATTTGATTTGATCGTCCACGCCCCGAGACCTGAGTTTGGGATGTTTGAGTGATTTCTCACATATGTTGAGGGGTTTCGTTGTGGGGACGCCTAGCAGACAACCGCCCCGGGCCAAGTCTTCGGATTTGTTATATCCTTCTTTCACTTCTCCAGAACCAAAAGGCCGTTTCGTAAATGGTTTTGTTCTTGCATCCAAGGCAGAGCGCCTTCCAGCGATAGATGCTAGATAATCGATATGGTATATTTCCTAGTTGCTCTTGAACGCCGTTATCATTAATCCAGGTATATCCAAAATATTTCCATAGCCCCAAAGGGGGACTCGAGCGCTTCATTACCAGCCCCTATAACACCAATGTAAAACATCCATGAACCGTCCAAAAACACAAAGGAAAACAACCCGTAAGAATATGGATATCATTGTTTGCCCCTTAAAAAAAATTTAAAAAAATGTAAAATCTAGTCAGTTCCTACCAAAAAGAAACCACTCTCGGTTTATTTCGATCTCAAGGATGAAAGCCCAAGTTGACAACATCATCATCCAAGTCCTTATCACACATGGATATCCCAAGAGGATCAGTCACCTTGTCCAGCGGGGTGGTGACGGATGTGTTGGTGGGACTTGGTAAACTCTCCGTCGTGCTGAACCAGGCTGATGCCTGCGAGCCCTGAGTTGTTGTCCCAGAGAGCTCATTGTCGCTTCTATCGTCGACGCTGTCTTGGCCGTCAAGCTGCGTCTTGGGACTGACCTCGGCCGCCTTGCTGCTCTCCACTAAAAGTGTTGGCGTATCATCTGAGCGAATAGCAGAAGCTGTGCCATCCTTGGAATCGGCAGAGTCGGCCGTGCAAGTGTCGGTCGGCAAAGAGCCGCCCGCATCAACCGTAGGGGTGGATTCTCTTTCAGAATCCCCTTGACCCCAGGCCTTCTTGATGGCCTGCTCTCCTGCGGCCGACCCAAAAGATCGCCCAAGGGCAGCCTCATCCAGAGACAGCTTCTGCAGTCTCTCAGAAACACCGTGAGCTGGATTGATCTCTTCGTACCGCCGCAGACTCATCATCTCCTCATCGAAGCTTTTGCGGTAATCCTTCATCCTGAGAAGCCACCGACTGAGAATTCTGACAAGGTGTTTCTTGTCGACCGGCTTTGGAATGTAGTCGTTCATGCCGTACTCAAGACAGCGTTCCTTGTCGCCCTTCAGGGCGTAGGCCGTCATGGCCACGATTGGCACGTTGATCCCGACTTCCCTGATGCGCTTCGACGCCTCGTTGCCGTCCATAACGGGCATGCTGATATCCATGAGAACCAGATCGTAAGCGGCCGGCTTACTTGTGACCATCTTGACCGCTTCGGCTCCGTTGGAAGCAAGCGCCGTGTTCTTGAAACCCAAAGAACGCAGCAAGCCCAGCATGACCTTTTGGTTGATCACGTTGTCCTCCACCAGCAGCAAACTCTTCAAGTTTGCAGACTTTTGAAGATGGCTCTGGAGTTCTACGACTTGGGTATCGGGAAGAGACAGGATAGTGCCGTTTTTATCGATGCTCCTGCTCTTCCAGTCCTGGATTTGCTGAAGGCTCTTGATCTTCTTGAACCTGGCGGTGAACCAGAAAATGCTGCCCTGTCGTTCGGGGTTAGGCCTGTAACCGATCCTTCCGCCCATCAGTTCGGTGAGAGACTTGGCGATGGAGAGACCCAGCCCGGTACCCTTGTATCGTTTCGTCGAGGTGGCGTCAAACTGGGTGAAGGGCGTAAACAGTCCAGCAGATGCTGTCTCGGGAATTCCAATGCCCGTGTCTGTGACCTCCGTCAAGACCATGTAACTGTCGTGGTCATCCTGCTCAACTGATACCCTGACGCGGATATTTCCTTTTTCGGTAAACTTGGCTGCGTTGCCGACGATGTTTTGCAAGATTTGGCGGTACCTAAGCGGATCGCCTTGGACGGACTTGGGCAAATCGGGCGCGAGGAACAGTTCAAAGTGCACCGTCGGAGGCAAGGTAGTCTGAACGCTGCGGACGACCGAGGTGACGATGCTGGTGATGCCGACGAGATCGGAGTGTATCGAAAAGCTCCCAGATGCCAGCTTGGAGTAATCGAGTATATCGTTGATGACGGATAATAACACCTGACCAGACTCGTCCATGATGCCGACAATGTCTCGCTGGCCTCTGGTTAAAGGCGTGTCGAGCAAGAGCGCGCAGGCTGATAACATGCCGTGCATGGGAGTGCGAATCTCGTGGCTCATGTTGGCCAAAAAGTCCGACTTGAGCTTTTCGCTCTCCTCGTAGGCGGCAATGAGGCGGGATTCGGCCGATTTGCGCTCCGTCAAGTCTCGTGTGACCTTGCCAAACCCGACATGAACGCCATCCTTGTAGACAGCCGTGATAATCACATTGGCCCAGAACCTGCTGCCGTCCTTTCGGTAGCGCCAACCCTCGTCCTCAACGCGGCCGTCGCGCATGCAGATCTCGAGCTCCATTTCGGGTTTCTTGGCGTTCAGATCATCCTTGCCGTAGAATACGGAAAAGTGCTTTCCGACAATCTCCTCCTGGCTATATCCTTTGAGAAGCTGTGCGCCCGTGTTCCACGTCGCGATGCGGCCTGTTGTGTCGAGGAGGAATATGGCATAATCCTTGACTGCCTGCACAAGGATCCGAAATGCCTCATCGATGGACAAATCCGGCCTGACCATCTCGCCTTCTCCTTCCGACAAGCTCAACTCACTGACCGGGCCCTGGTGCCATTCCAGCACAATTGCCAACAGCTCGTCGCCCTTGAACACCGGGATCACCCGAGCCCTCCATGACGAGAGGCGACGGGTATTGATGGGCCTGCTCGTTCTCTCGGCACGGGCGGCTATGGCGTCGTCGATGGCTGTGGTGAGGTAGGCAACATGGACTGGAGATGGAGAGAGCTGTTTCTGGACGAATGGCAGAAACTCTTGGCCGACGCAGGTCTCTGTGGTCAAGTTCCAATCCGCAAGAAACCGTGAAGATGCCTTGGTGATGCGCCAACTTGATGAGAGAGTGAGCAGCGGGAGGGGACAAAGGTCAAAGATTTGACCAAAGTCTACGTGCGCGGCGGGGTGGTCCGAGGCGGAGACGGAGGCGGGGCCGGGGGAGATGTCGAGAGTGCCGGAAGATGGGTGCATTTCGAAAGGTTCCGTCAGCAATACTCAGCGGGGGGATCACAGGTACACAAGCGGGGCCTGTGCAGTCTGGAAACCGCGGGGGTCCACGAATTGATTGTCGAGAGAGGAGACGCTGGTGGTGCGGGCCGGGCGCTGATTGCGCTGTTGGGCACACACTGCACACTGGAAGCGTTGTCCCTGCCTGTGGTTGCTGCACGCGAATGCAAAAATGGTACGAGAATGATGTGGGATGTCAGGAGCAAAAACCTGCCAGACGATGAGCGGATATGCGGCTCGGGATCAGGGATTGCCTACTCAAATTACAACATTTCAAGCAGGTGGCAAGCACCATCTATTTCCGTCTGCTTCCAGTCCTTGTCTTCAATTCGCCCTGGACTGGAGGTGGTTATTGGGTGTCCCGCCTTCATGACGTCATAGTTCCAAACCAGGGACGCCAACCTTTCCCTTTGAAGATTAGCGTTTCAGCTTGGTCAATCAGATCGTGTAACCGGCTCATAAGCTCCGGGACACCTTCCCCGCTCTCTCCTCATTTGCAGCCTATCGTGTTACTGCGTGATGCCAGGACAGTTCTGCTCTTTTGTCCAAATTTGACCTTTTAGGAATAAATTTTCCGAATTCCCATGTGTGGAGGAGACATCTCATCGGTTTGAAGAGAAAACATATCAGCTGAAATAGTCTCAGGTCTACCCCGGATGGTCCCTGGCCCGTCTGTTGTGCTACCAATATTTACAGATCCGGCTGGCACTGGCTTTCTGTTGGTGGTCAGCCGGTCATGTTTGGGGGCTCCACAAGGCCGCCGGCAGAATGACGACGTTGTCGGGCCCCGAACTCGATCGGATCATTGTGAATTCGGAGCTGCGGGGCCGATTGATGTTCCTGCCGACTTGATCTCACCCTGACCTCATTCCGCGCTATGGGCTGGCACGGCTGGCTCCTCTGGAGGTCTGTGTACTGGAAGAATCTTCGAGTTCAGGAGCAGTCATGCTGGGATGATCCAATCAATCGCCTGTTCAGATGCACTTGATCAATTACGAAAAGACTAATTGCATACATACCACGGGACTCCACCGGCGTCATCAAGTTGACATAAAGTCAGTGCACAATATCATGATGTCTGCGAGAAATCCCAAGGTATATAATATGTTGAAACGAGACCCAAGTGAGTGCAGTCTCTTCTCCCAGAGCTTTCATCAGCATCTCTCATGCAGTTGTATCGCAGTCTCATCAGCAGAGCCATCAAGCCAAGGCTCCGTCCCCTAACACTTTTTATCCCCCGTCGGGGCATTCACTCCTCTCTATCCAAAAACCCAAACGACCAAGGCCAAAAGCCGGCCCAGCGGTCCAGACGCAAGATGTCTCTCTGGTATCCCCACTTCCACCACTCGGAGCCCTCCACTTCCGCCCCTACCTTCTCCTCCCTCTTCCGCATGCTCGACGATTTCGACAAGTATGCCCGCGACCTGAGCACCACTTCCAGCCACGAGAGGTCCAGCGGCCTCCAGAACTTCAACCCCAAGTTCGACGTGACCGAGCACGACAAGAACTACACGCTCCAGGGCGAGCTCCCCGGCGTTCCCGCCAGCAATGTCAACATCGAGTTCACCGACCCTCAGACCATGGTAATCAGCGGCCACGCCGAGAAGAAGCACGAGGAGGGCGATCCCTCCCTGAGACTCACCGGGACCGACACCAAGAAGATCGAGGGCAAGGGCGACAAGACGGAAAAGCCTTCCAAGAGCGGTGGGAGCTCCGAGGAGAGCTCCAAGCCCAAGTACTGGCTGAGCGAGCGGTCTTTCGGCGAGTTCAGCAGAGTCTTTAGCTTCCCCAACAGCATCGACCAGGACAAGGTCGAGGCCAAGTTCAACAATGGCATTCTGGACATTATAGTTCCCAAGGCCGAGAAGAAGGGCGCCAAGAAGATTGCCATCCAGTAGGGGTCAACGATGGATGATATCATGCATCTATGTACATTCAAGACTCATGACGAAAGACGTAGTTGTACCGTATATACAAAAGACTGTCAAAAAAAAAAAAAACCTCCCCCACGTTGCTGAAAACTTTGTGAATTACTGCCTCGTAGCCTTCAAATACTCCACCACCCTCTCCTCCAGAATTCCCCTCCTCGCCAACTCTTGACCGCTCTCCACAATCCAGGTCTGACAATTCCTCTGCGTGATCCTCTTTTTTTTGGTTGAACTTTTTTCTTCACCACCACTTGGCGCAGATGCGTCCCTCAGCGACTTTCCCGGCAGCTCGACTCGGCCCAAAACTTGCTCAAACTTGCCGAATAGATCCGGCTTCGTGTCCAAGTCGCCTTCCAACTCTCCTTTCCCATTCTCGAGCGCTGCATCCCATTCACTCCCAAATAACTCGCGAGGAAACCATTGCAAAGGAATGATAGCATCGGGTCGGTTTTGTGCGGAGATGTCCCTCCCGCGAGCGACTTGGAGCCAGAAACCGGTGCGCACGTTGCCGGATGGCGAGAGTGATACCCCGGGAGACGGGTGAGAGAGAGACGGAGTGGAAGTGGAGAGGAAGTACTCCCAGTGGTCCATGAACGGTTGGCCGTTGTAAGTTAGGAGGGAGAAGAGGACGGCATTTTCCTGGGGAGGAGCGGGGGAGATTGTGATGATGTGGGGCGTTGGTTGTTTGGAGGAGGCGGATGGGATGATGGGAGGAGGGGGAGGACCTGGTGGTGGCGGTGGTGATGGTGGTGGTGTGACCATTTTGATTTGGTTCAAGGTTTGTTGATGTTGTTTTGGGAGGGATGAGTTTCTTGATTGAAATATTAGGCGAGGAATTGGGATCCGAGTTGTGTCCCGCTGTGCCACGTCAGCATGCGGAGCAGAGCTTACGGCTCTCGGAAACCAAAAAGATAAAACTTGTAACATTGACGGTAGTAGACCATATAAGAATGTGCCTTGAAGCTGAAGAAAATTTAATGCTCGTGATGAAATGCCAAGACTGTTTATGTGCGCACTGGTTGCTAGGGGAAACAGGTCTATCTACTGACAGCCTGTGGAAATCTCTTACAACCCCCAGCTATACAACCACATCTCCCAAGGACCAAAGCACGTCTCATCATCCACCGGATCCAATATTAACGGCAGATATTCTTCTCTCCATTCCCTCTCATCATTTTTATCCATGTGCGCATCAGTTGGAAGACCAACCGTCTGCGCCTTGCAGTATTCCCAATATGATGGGTACCACCCAGCTTGTTCCCAATCTATAACGGCCGCCACCTTTGGGTTTGGTCCAGACGTGACGAGAATATTACATGCGACTAGATCTGCGTGTGTGAATTTGATGGGAAAGTCCCCTTCGATGCCCGAAATATTGCAAGCTGTGTGGAAGTCGGCAATGGCATTTTCCCCCATGAACGGACCTCCTTTGAATTTGCTTAGGGTTCTGTCATTTAGGGCTTGCATGCCCACAACTCCTAGATCAACAAAGTCGAGTTAGCACTACCGGACCTCAAAACAAGAAAGGGAAAATGACCCTCACCGATGTATGACACATATCCAGGTTGTGTCAAAGATCTCCAAGTGTCTACCATCTCCCGTAGCTCCAGAGCCAGATTCCTCTTCTCCTCCCCGGTCATCCCTTTCCATCTTCTCTCCAATGTCTCGCCCTCAATCAAAGCCATATATATGAAACCCTGGCCAGCATCTTGAGTCCACCCGTACAGCTCAGGAACTAGAACCCGTCCCTGAAGTTGTTGGTAAACAAAGAGCTGTGCCTCGTACTCTGAGTACAGCACACCCGCTCCATACTTGACCAATAGGCCTAGAGAGGGTATCCTCACGGGTGTAGGACTATAGTGGTCGAGAGCCTTGTAATGGCGGGCTTTCTGGTTAAGTTCTCTGATCTCGGAAGGCGTAGGGAGTAATTTCTCTGGGTGTTTCTTCACAGAGCCCGAGGTAGGGATCAGGATGGCATTAGATGCCATGTTCTGGATGAAGTTTGGGGCAAAGCGGCCCGTCAGAGCAAGTTGCCAGAATAAAGTGCGGAAAGAGTGAAATAGCATGAGATTACGGCGGCGCTGGTCCTATTTATGGCCGTGGGTTGCTGACAAACTTGGACTAGTCAAATGTTTCACATTTCACTGGTGCCGTCAGGCCTGAGTCTTGCCCCGGATCCGAGTAACTGGGAAAGAAAATAACAACAGCAAGCGGCGTTCAAGCGAGATTGGCTGAGTCTATTTAAAATCAAAGCTGTGATAGTTGTGCTTCAAGAGAAGGACCGGCCAAGGCCGCCTATACCTGAATTCTGAATAAACGCGGAGTGTAATCATTTTTTCCAAGGCCATCTCGGCAGAGCTTAGAAGGGATAACCCTAGCAGTTGTCCTGTAGATGGCTTCATCTACCAGGAGTTACTGTGGATGAAACGTACTCAGATCTTTACTTGCTCGGGCGACCTAGAATAGATGCATCTCAACTGGGAGTTGAAGCCGACGATGCTCGTCGATGCAGGCTCAAGTGCATATAAGCATCCGTCGAGAGCGCATGAGCAGCTACTTCATCAGACAAATCAAGACATTCACAAACAGTATAAGCACACTTCCATCTCAAAGCAAAATCCAACTTACAATCATCAATATGTCTACCCCGACAAAGACCTCTGCGAAGCCGGCTGCTACTGGTAGCACACCGGTCAAGACCACAAACACTAGTCCAGCCAAAGGGGCAGCCACGGCAGCCACGATCAAGACGGCCGTCCCTACCAAGGCATCAGGATCACCCACCAAAGGAGTCACGGTTGGAACATCTCCCAAAAAAACGGGAACACCCCCCAAACCAACAGACAGCCCCTCCAAGCCCCCTATCATCAAGTCGGGCTCTTTGAAAACCGCCCCAGGTTCAGGAAGCGCTGCCCCAGCTCCACAGAGAACCGGCCTCGCCGCCCTCCCCTGGCCCCAAGTCCCAGACCTTCCCCCCCGCAAAGGAATGGTCAAGCTCGTCCTCTTCTCCTACCCCGCCGTCGTCGCCCGCCCCGGCGTCCCCATCAGCCCCCTCGCCGCCTTCGCGCCGCACTGGGCCCTCTGGGTGCAAAACCCTCTCCACCAACACCTCGGGCAGTACATGGACGCCGACGGTTCGATGCAAACCGGCTTCATCAGGGTCTTCAAGCGCTCCTGGAACCAAGAGGAGACACGAACGCAGCCAGAGCATAAAATCCCTCTCGGGTGGATGGACGGCCGGCTGTTCCAGGGGTTGTGGGAAATTAATACTGTGGCGGGTAATAACGAGAGAAGCGTGGAGAGCGAGCCGAGGCGCGGGGAGACGGAACTGCCTGTGTTGTCGAGGAGCTTGGAGACGCAGCCCTTGGTGGCCAGGTGCAGGTTTGACGAGGTCGTCTTGACTGTTGAGGCGCCGGGACCCAGCATGAGAGCTGCTGGCACGACCGGGCGGATCGTGAAGCGGAACTGTCAGAATTGGGTTTGTGAGGTTGGTGAGGCCTTGTGCGAGAATCAGATTATCGAGAGGGAGGCTGTGGATTTTCTGTTGGCTGCCAAGACACGTATCTGAGTGGTTGGAGACCTCAGGCAAACGTCAGAAATTTTGTAAGGGGCGAAGGGCCTCCTGGAAGGCGTGAAGAGTCTCTGGAAGACGTACAGACTTTCTGGAATGGGTTAAGATTCTTCAAAGGTGGTGTGCATTGTTCCAAGGAAGAGGACCAGGATTCTGTTCAGCGGCGGTCAAGAGATGGAAGGATGCATTTCTGGGATTTGTTAAGGGAATCGTGTTTTTGTTTACGCATATAGACCGGATAGATGATGGCCCTGGAGGTCTCAACACGGATAGATGGATAGTAACATGTATGCAGGCATACAATAGAGCTTACATGTCTCCCAATGGCTCCGAAGGCCAAGTCCGCCAATGCTGATGTCCTCCGAACCGAGCACCAAAGTTCCAATGAGGACTTTTCAAGACATCGGTATCATTACCGAAAAAGATGCAGATGTCAGATCCTGTGGCTTCGTCTCCTCCCGGTACCCCTCATGCAATGCAACCAATAAATGTACGTGACCCAAGCATCCAGCCCCAAGCCGCTCATATTTATAACAGCCGACGTCGAGGAGCGAATCAGGAAGGAGACGTGTTTGGTAATCATTGCTAACATGGATGGCCGGGAACTTGTTTGCAACTCTGGTTTTGGATGGTGTGATTTCTGCCACTTGTGGACGGTGATATCCAAGACTTAAAAGTGATAGAATTTTCTCTTTAAAATGCAGTGCAATGTGTTCTCGTCTAAATCAGAATTCAAATTAAATCATTCTATTCTCATCTCAAATGCGGCTCAACTGGCAAAACCCCAATGCATGGGGACTCATCTCCCTTCTCCTCGTCTCCTCAGTCTTCACCACCCCAGCCCCTCAAACCCCTGACACCACAAACGGCACCCTTCTCCTGCCCTCCCTCTTTAACAGCAATTCAATCCCCTCAGAATCATTCCAAAGCGACGGCACCCTCCTCGGCTCCCTCATCCTCCACAACGGCCGCATCCAAACTCTCTCCACCACCGGCCCTCCGACCGTCAGCGTCCTGGCCATCAAGTCAGGCCGCATAATCTACACCGGAAACTCTCTCTCCTCCGCCGCCGGCCTCTTTGACACTCCCCCCAAAACCATCAACCTCCGGCAGAGAACCACCATCCCGGGCTTAATCGACTCTCACAACCACATCGTCCTCCTCGGCAACAGACCGGGATACCACACTCCATTGGAGTACGCATTCAGCATCTCGGACGTGCAGCAAATTTACCGCCGGCGTATTCGAAATGGCGTGCCGGAAGGGAAATGGATCACCACCATCGGCGGCTTCTCCCCAAACCAGCTCGCGCCCGGTTTGAGACTGCCGACGCTTGAAGAGCTCGATGCCGCTGCGCCTGACCATCCCGTGTTCATCTCAACGAGCTTTGCCGGGCCGGCTGCCACAAACTCCAAAGGAAGAGCGATACTCGCAAATTTGTCCTGGCAATACGGCCCAGTCAACGTATCCCAAACCGGGGGCATCACTTCGGGGTTGGAAAACGGAAAAGCGTTGTTGTACCTGCGGCAGCAGCTCACCTTTGAGGACCGCAAGCGCAGCGTAAGAGACGCCATGGCATACGCGGCAAGCGTAGGGGTTACCACGCATGTGAGTTCTTTATCCTTTTTAGTCACCATCTATATCCCCGAGTGACACTCTCTTTCCAAGCCGAAAAAAAAAAGGCCTCATTCCCTGAGCTTCAAAATCCATGGGTCTTGCAAGAAAGGCAATTTGTTATAATTCCCATCTAATCCGTACGTGTACCAGCTCGACCAAGGAGGCTTCCAAGCCTCAAACACCCCCTCCGACCTGGCAGCTTCGGAAAACCTCTACACCTTCCACAACCCCTGGCTATCTGTCTACGCCTCTGGGGCCTCCTCCTCCTCCTCCTCCCAGGGCCAAGGCGGCACGATCCGCCTCCGCCTAAACTTCCTCCACGACGACAACACCACCTCCCTGCCCTCCCTGTCCCAGCGCCTGCTCAACACGTTTCCCTTCTTCGGGAACTCGATGGTGCGCACAGGAGCCATAGGCGAGTTCCACGTCAGCACGGCAGACTACGCCGGCGGCAACCCGGTCTTTGACTCGGGCGCGCTCAAAATCGCCCAAGCCGGCTGGCGGCTGGAAGTCCACTCCCTGACCGACGCCGACTTCAAAACCCAGATCGAATCTTTCGAAAAGATCAACAAACAAGCCTCAATCACTAATCTGAGGTGGGTGGTCGCCCACGTGCCCAGAATCACAAACGACTACCTGCACAGATTAAAAGCCCTGGGGGGAGGGGTCAACCTCTCGGGATGGCAGTACCTCTCGGGCGCGGGCAACAGCACAAACCCGGCCGGACCGCCGTGGAAGCTAATCGTAGAGAGCGGCATCCCGGCGGGGTTCGGCGCCGACGGGGCCAATATAGCGCCCTTGAGCCCCTGGCCGCACCTTTACTACGCTCTCACGGGGAGGAACGCCAGAGGAGAGCTGATCAATCCCGGCCAGGGCCTGAGCAGGCAAAAGGCTTTGGAGTTGTACACGCGGGATAATACCTGGTTTCTTGGAGGACCTGACGAAAAAAGTCTCGGGGTCCTCGAAGTTGGAAGACTGGGCGATGTTGTCGTTTTGAGTGAGGATTATTTCACCGTGCCCGAGGAAAAGCTCAAAAGTCTAAGAAGCGTCTTGACCGTTGTTGGTGGGGTCGTGGTTCATGATTCGGGAGAAGTGTAGATACCTGTAGTATTTTCAACATGGCTTAAAATAAAGTGTGTGCACTTTGCAGCCCTGACGACCAATAACTACGACTGCGGTATAAGAACAATGCATCACACCGCATATCCGAGTTCGCCCACGTATGCACCGTCAGTGTGTATACGTCCTAGATTCAAATAATCCCAAACTCCTCTACAAACTCCTCTCCGCGTCTTCTTTCGCCTTCTTCACACTCTGCCAGCCCATTCCCCATGCGAACAAGAACGAGCCCGCACCTGCACCAGTAGTCATGTAAAATACTCGGTTGATCGCCCTGCAAATGGCCGCCAATTCACCCTGCGGCCGGACGCCCATCTGGGATCTCCTGTAAAAGGCATCTCCGACAGCTCCTCCGGCAATCATGTCTTCGGGGTCGATATCAGGTGCGTAGATGGGAATAAAGTTTCGAAGGCCGTTGAGAAAGATGCTTTGGCCCGCCGACAAGAATACTGCTGCGCCCATCGTGTGACCAAACATGATGATGGCGGTTCCAACGGCGAGGTCTCGTACCGGCAGGAAATTCTGAAGAGCGATAACGGGCTGCGAGAGCTGTTAGCACCGAGTCAAAGAAACCCCAGAGCGACAAGTAACACTTGCAATTTGCATCCCAAGCCCTCTACCCAAACCCAAAATAGCCTGGTAGCCAATGCATTCCGGTAAGCCCGTGTTAGGGCCATACGTCGAGATCAGACCGCATCCGACCGTCAAAAGCATGCCAGCTCCCACGCTCCACGGGAGGTAGTACCCCAACTTGGAGACTAACAACCCCGAAACGATTCCTCCAAGAAGCTGGCTGACAATGTTGGGCATCAGATAGATGCCACTCTGGATCGGGTTTGCTTGCTTGACGGCCTGGAAATATACTGGCAGAAAGTATGTGGCGCAGAAACTGGTCGCAACCGAGAACATCATGACCAGACAGCTGCACCACACGACGCGCTCCTTGAGGATGTTGAGAGGCAAGAGTGCGTTGGGTCCCTTGGTTGACTCGGCGAAGAGGAAGATGAGGAGGAATGCGCCCGATCCAACAAATAGGTTGATGACGAGGGCGCTATCCCAGGCAAACTCGTCGCCGCCATAGTGAAGTCCCAGGAGGAACAGAGTGGCAGCCGGGGCGAGAAGAAAGAATCCAACAAGGTCCATCTTATGAGCAATGAAGTCGATCAAGGTTGGTTGCTCGGGTTTGTTGCATTGTTCTGGAACCGTGATGAGGATTACCGGAATGGCAGCAGCTACACCAACAGGGACATTGAGAAGGAAACCTGAGCGTCTCGTTAGCTGAAAATTCCAAAGGAGGAAAAAAATGTGGACAGCTCACACTATCTCCAATCAACCTTCTCTGTCAGAATGCCTCCAAGAAGAGGTCCCAAAACCAGACCAAGTTGAGAGACTGTTAGATACCAGGTGTCAGTTGATCACCGCCCACATCACTCTTGAAAAAAGTTAATAAAGCTTACTCCCAAGCCCCAAACCAGCAACTACGGGGCGTTTGGGTAACGGAACAACAGCAGCCAAGACGATAGTTGAACCACCAATGATTCCTGCGGCGCCCAATCCCGCGATGGAGCGACCGATGATAAGGATCGGAGAAGACGTTGCAGTGCCGCAAACAATGGAGCCAGTCTCAAAGATGGCAACGAAAGCGAGAAAAACAAACTGGAAAGGGTCAGATTGAAAGCAAAAAAGACAAGAAACAAATGATGCCTACCTTGAGTGGATAGAACGTGTAGAGCTTCCCGGCGAGGGGTTGCATGCAGGCGTTGGCCAACTGATATCCGGAGCCGTACCAGCCGATGTCGCGAACAGATTGAAACTCATCCGTGATAACTGGGATGGCGGTTGAGACAATCGAAGTATCCAGCATGGCGAGAAACATGATGATTATGAGGGCAGAAAGGACCGACCAAAGGCAGAATCCCTGAAGGTAGAGCTCTTCGTGTTGATCTGAAGTCTCGCGTGGTTCTTGCAGTTCCTCCATCCTGGCTGGTTCTTCTGCTGCCGTCGCAAGATGAGCGACTCCATGCGCCTCATGGGCTGCCAGCTTCCTCTCCACAAGGTCGTTAACCATCTCTGGATGACGTGCTGAGACAAGCACAGAATTCGAGTCCTCCCGAAAGATTGGGTCGGCCATTTCTGATCCGAGGAGGGTGCTGGATGAACTGATTTGGCTCGCGAGAGATAAAAATCCGAGGGGTGAGAGGCAATAGCAGGGCGTGGATGGAACGAAGAGAGAGCCGACAGCGGAATACCGGTAGACGATGGAGTGGAGTAAAAGTCGCGATTCATGGTGATCACGGGTAATTAAGTGGTGGTTGCTGTGAATATCGCATAAAGGCAAGACGAAACGGGAGTGGCGAGCGATATCCAGACTGCAAGTGAGAATGTTGCTTAGGATGATTTAGAAATCTTCTGGTGGAACGATACTGAGGGTGATGGGTTCGGGGACTCGGTCACTTGGGTTGCTGGCCGTATCAAGGTCGTGGGGTTGAAGAGAGCGTTGGAAGCGTGGGGGTGGTCAACTCGGAGATCGATAAGCTGCGGGAGCTGCGGGTTATCTGATTGTTCTAAACTCTAATTCCCAGCGCAGCGGGAAGCGTGGGGTGTGTTCCTTCCCAGATCCGCCATCAAGGTACCGGAACAATCCAATGGGGAAGCTGCAAGGACAATGCTAATTAAGGAGACCAGCCAGTAATTCTTGCATCCAGTCATGCGTTCATTGTTGGTCTGCAGACCTGCCGGGCCCTTTTTTCTCAGATCAAGTCTCGTTCCTTCCCTCGATCGCGACCACAACTCAAAATGGAAATTGAACAACCAAAGCCAAAAATGACGAAATCCCATCAGTGTGTCGTGACCAGTGTCTTCTTCTGGATTTACGACTGCCTTGGAAATATGGGATGATTACGCAACTTCCGAAGTCGGTTGCCCACCGCTCAAAAGGTTGCGTCTTCGACCCCAAGTCACAAAGTGGTCAAGATATTGCATCATCTGCTGTTTCTCTTGGTTTGATGACGGCGTGAAACTCATCCGAGGGGAAGGTTATACTCCCTCAAATTTTGCGCCGATGGAGAATTGCAGAGCGGGAATTTACGACCTTCTTCCCAGCCATGGTCACAATGTCTCATACAATTACCACGGCACCAAGCGTCTTCGACTATCCAATCTTGCCAGAGGGGTGGTGCTCCGGGACGCAGTCCTTCAGCAAGCTCCCAACGACCAAACAATATTACTGACTCGAACCAAACTACGTATCAGTCCCTCCAATCCATCTTATTCTTGTCGATTCTCTCGGTTGCATCCACGGCCCGATTCAACACTGTGATGCCCAACATTCTCAACTCGCCACCAAAAGAAGCTTGTATCCTGATGAACTCGCGTTCGCATATCAAGCATTAAAGTTCCAGAAACATCAGGACGATCAGATTAGCCTATTCCCCAGAAAAAGGAACAAGCCGAAGGGATGCAACTTTACCTCCCATTCAATGGTACTCCGCATATAGCCTAATATCATCTTCAAGTCACTTGAGTCACATTACAACTCGCCCAACTTTTGTCGATGCACGAGCGTAGGTTGTCTACCCGTCTTGAGTTTAGTCTGCTTACCTTTTTAGACTTACAAGATAGATTTCGAACAGGGTCTCCATCGTCAATGGCGTTTGCAACTAAAGGTTGTACATACGCACATACGCATGCTGTACTTGATGTGGCGCAAATATGCTGTTTACATAATTACCCCTGAGTCGGTTTCCCTCCCGGGCAACGGATGGCGTACCCACTCTTGTTGATTCAGCCACCATCAACCTCTTTTCAGTGCACTCGACCTCCAAGAGACAAGACAAATCCGTTGTACAAAAGAACAAGCCTTGACAAAAGTCCCTCGATGACGCTCCATTTCCCCATTCTTTCCCATTCCCCGGCGTCAATTCTCGGTCGTCGATCCCCGGATTTGCCCGTTACAGTAGGTGGTGAGGCTCTTGGACCCAGCGCTAGAAGCCCAAACAACACCGACTCCAAGACCTTTGGGTTGCATCAGCCCCTATTTATCCGCCGGTTGAATCGGCAGTCGCTTCCCTGGACTCCTCGACATTTTGCCGACTGTCACTAGGAGAAAAAGCAAGAGGGCCCACCTACCCGGCTTGGACGCGGTGTTTCGACAAGGCTGATGGCCCCTTTTCATTTGTTGGACCGTGGCGTCGTCAATGCAAAACCGGGTTTTCCAGCTTTGCGGGTGTCAGAACACCCATGCCACTCACCACCGACGACGGAAAACTTTGAGGACCACGTCATGAATGGACCTCTGTAATACGCGCGGCTAACTTTTTGTGCGATGTTGGATGGTCGCACTCTGCGGGTGGACGTTACGTCTTGGCACGCAGTCCATATCCGAGGGCCATGCGCCTGACCGTTCCGATCTTGAATCGGTCTTGATCCGGGGAAACCAAGGATCAGGTCAACCTCGGGCTAGTGCTCTTCTCCGTACCTGGATCAGTATCATTTTGCACCTTCTCTCAGTTGAAGTCTGGAAGCTTTTGAAAAGTATGAGAAAGATGACAAGCAGTATTGTATTCGTCTTGAGGATCGCATCAGACGACCAGGTTGTCAGATTGTTTCGGATCTTCACCTGGCTCGTCCCATCTTTATTCGGTACAGACCGAAAGTGGCGACAATCTCCTCAGCATGTCAGGAGAGAATGCTCCTTGTTTCCTCATGATGTGTGGCAAAAGGTGGGGAATCATCGACGTTGCAGATGACAGGGGCTAAAATCCGGGGCATGGATCAGGGCTAGTCCACCCACGAGTCCACCAAGGGGTTGCATTACAACACCAAAAAAGGGGACTCGGACGGATGTCTGTCTTTTGAAACTAACCTAAGAATAGTAATCTTGAATCGAGTTCCGCAAGTTACCAAGTGGGAAATACAACATGGAGCCACAAGAATGGAGAGCCTCGGAATTGTTATATAAGCATGGACAGAGCCCCATGAATTCGCTTTCATTTTTGGATTCTTCAGGCCAGTCATCAGATTCAACCTCATAGTCCAAAATGGTCACCTTCACCTCCCTCCTTCTCGCCGCCTCCAGCGCCATCGGGGTCTTCGCTGCCCCCGGTGAGATGCCCGGCGTCCAAAAGCGCCAGACCTACACCCAGAGCGCAACCGGCACACACAACGGCTACTACTTCTCCTTCTGGACCGATGGTGGACCGAACGTCCGCTACACAAACGAGGCCGGCGGTCAGTACAGCGTGAGCTGGTCTGGCAACGGCAACTGGGTCGGTGGCAAGGGATGGAACCCTGGTACCGCCAGGTATGTGCTCTCTATCCTTCTTTCTTTTGATTAACTGCTAACAATGCCTGACAGAACCATCAACTACACCGGCACCTACCAGCCCAACGGCAACTCCTACCTCGCCGTCTACGGCTGGACCAGAAACCCGCTCGTCGAGTACTACGTTGTCGAGAACTACGGCACCTACAACCCATCCTCGGGCGCCACCCGGATGGGCTCCGTCACGACCGACGGCGGCACCTACGGCATCTTTAAGTCGACTCGCGTCCAGCAGCCCTCCATCGACGGCACGGCCACCTTTGACCAGTACTGGTCCGTCCGCGAGAGCAAGCGCACCGGTGGCAGCGTCAACATGGCCAACCACTTCAACGCCTGGGCTGCTGCTGGCCTCAGACTCGGAACCCACAACTACCAGGTTGTGGCAACTGAGGGATACTTCTCCAGCGGCAGCGCGACCATCAACGTCGGCGCCTCAAGCGGTGGCGGTGGCAACCCGGCGCCCGAGCCTACTACCAGTCAGGGACCTGCTCCTCAGCCTACCAACGGCGGCGGCGGTGGTAGCTGCGCTGCGAAATGGGCCCAGTGCGGCGGTCAGGGCTGGAGCGGCCCGACTTGCTGCCAGTCTGGCTCGACCTGCAGGTCCTCCAACCAGTGGTACTCTCAGTGCCTGTAAGCTGAAGAGCCGCGGTGGTCAATATGAGAGGGTGTGGGGGAGGGACGAACAGGGGATGAAGATTCATGTATATACTTGGTTGGCATGCGCTATAATAACATGCAGTACAAATTGAAGCTTTTTTCGCTCTCAGCTATTTTCTCAATTTCTTGCGGCACCCTGAGCTCTGTGCTCTTGGATGCTCGTTTCCCATACTCATTCTCTCCAATTGAAAGTTAGCCATATTCCATCTGAACTGTTGGCATATGCATTCATCAGGCCATTCCGGACCCAACTGGAGGTAAAAGCACGTTGCGAGCGTGATGCTAAGCCAACAGAGCCGCAGATGAAATGTTACAGTTGCACCAACTCACTCCAACATATCCATTTCTTCATGATAGACATGGAACCATGGGCGTCAAGCTAACGAACTCGCTTCCACCAGCAAGCCCGCGGCACAGCTTCCAAGTTCCAACGGCCATGCGCCATGCAACCCCCCCGTTCCCCCGCATTCAACCAGATTCAACGTTCCAGAAGCGGGTGATCATGTCCGAGGAAGGGTTTTTTGTGTCAAATTGACCAATGAAAGTGGCTAAAATATGATTTCTCCCCGAGGCTTGGCTTCTTTTCACTACCATGACCCCCAACTGCAGAGCGAAAATGTTGGTTGTGCTGTGTGCAGTATGTGCTGTTTACCAACCAACCTCCGAGACCGAGGACAAGCGGGGGGGTCGGCAGTTCAGCCTGTGATGTGAAGGTGATGGAGATTAAAACGTCACCTGTAGTCACGGTACTGACAGCGGGATAATCGGCCGGGTGTTAAAAAAGGACCGGGGTTCCCGATTTTTGGCTCACTGAATTGGTTCTTTTTCTTCCTCTTCTTCCCCTCTCCCAGGCATCATCATCATCATCATCACCATCATCATCCTTACTCCTCACCGCCGCTTCTCCAATTTGAACTCAATCCCAAACTCGACAGCCATCAGCTTCAAGAGGCCAAAATGGCCAACAACTTCCCACGCCTCCCCCCCTCGGGAATCAAAGTAATAATCGTCGGGGCCGGCTTCGCGGGCCTGTCGGCGGCAATCGAGTGCGACCGCAAGGGCCACAGCGTGACGCTCTACGAAAAGTCGGACGACATCGAGGAGCTCCTCCGCATCGGCGACATCATCAGCTTCGACCCCAACGGCTCCAAGGCCTTCGAGCGCTGGCCGGGCGTGGTCGACCAGATGGAGGCCATCGCGCGCCAGACCACCTGGCTCGACCTCTACCACCACCAAGGCAAGTTCGTGACCCGCCAGTCCTTTGCCCACGAAAAGAAGTGGGGGAGGCGCATCAACGCCCACCGCGGGCAGCTGCACAACATCATCTATCGCCACGCCGTCGCGAGGGGCATCGACATCCGTCTCGGACAGAGGGTGCAGGATTACTTTGAGGACGATTCCCCTCAGCCTGCAGCCGGGGTGGTTGTGAACGGGGAGCGCATAAAAGCCGACGTGGTCATCGCAGCCGAAGGGGTCAGGTCCCGCGGGCGCAAAATCGTGCTGGGGTTCGATGAGAACCCCAAATCGTCCGGATACGCCGTTTATCGCGCCTGGTTCCCCGCCGACCGCATCAGGAACAACCCCGTGATCAAGCACCTCGTCGAGAACGGGGACACGCATCAGGGGTTCATCGGTCCCGACATTCACTTCCTGGCTTCGTCCATCAAGAACGGCACCGAGGTGAACTGGGTCTTCACTCATATCGACGATGGAAACATCGAGGAGTCGTGGCAGTTCCCCGGCAAACCCGACGAGGCGCTCAAGTATCTGGACGGGTGGTGCGACGTGGTGCACGAGTTGGTGAAAGCCACGCCCGAGGGGAGGCTGATTGATCACAAACTGGTTTACCGAGACCCGCTGCCGACGTTTATTTCGCCAAAGGCCAGGATCGCGCTGATTGGGGATGCGGCTCACCCCTTTTTGCCCACCTCGATCCAGGGAGCGAGCCAGAGCATCGAGGACGGCGTCGCGCTGGCTGCCTGTCTGGAGCTGAGCGGCAAGGGGAACATCCCGAGGGCGTTGAGGGCGTATGAGAAGCTGCGGTACGAGAGGGTGCACAAGGCGCAGGCGATGGGACCAAAGACGAGGGAGAGGTGGCACAAGGCCGACTGGACGCAGGTGTGGAAGACGCCCGAGATGATTCATCTGGTCAGGGAGCCGTGGCTGTTGAGCTTTGACGCCGAGAAGGACGCGTACGAGAGGTTTTGGAAGGTTGTCGACGAGGGGGATACGGAGAGGTCAAAGTTGTGAGTAGCAGGAGGGGGAGGTCGTTCAACTTGATGGATAATAAATTGATCCGACTCGATGCCATAATTCTTTTCTTGGTATTTGATGGGGGCAAGCCCCCAAACCCCCCGGCCTCGCTTCGCTCGATGATCTGTATTCTGGTGGTGACTTCCGGGGTTGTTTAGTCTATTAGCCGTGGAATGCTGGCCCTCTGTAGATTATATCCTGATTCTGGTGGTATTGTCTCCTGGGGAGAAATCGCGGATTTGGATGATTTTTAGTATTTAAACCGCCAATCAAGTTATTTTGAAACTTCGCAATCAAAACGCTCAGCTGCGCCCCCTGCATCCAACGAAATGATTTGTTGGCCTGCTTAGCATAGTGGCTAATGCGTTGCACTTGTATCCAGTGATGGATTTTGAGAGATGCAAAGATCACAGGTTCGATTCCTGTAGTAGGCAGCTTATTATTTTTGCGTCTCTTGTCGCTTTCTCAGCTCGAAGCCCCGTTTGTCAAATCAACAAGATATATATCTTTTGATCGGTTATCTGTCTCTCCTATTTCTTCTTTTTTTCCTCTGCAAGCCCTTTGCAGAACCGATACTCGTTCCCAAAAAACAGTAGCACTCTTATGGAGCTTGGGCTCAGCCAGTCCCCTTCTTGGTCGCCTTGCCAATCCCCTTACCCACCCCCTTACCAGTCGCCGTGCCAGTAGCCGCACCAGTCGCCGTGCCAGTCGCTGTCTTGGTCGCCTTACCAATCCCCTTGCCAGTCCCCTTCTTAGTCGCCTTCCCAATCCCCTTACCAGTAGCCGCGCCAGGCTCCGCCCAAACCGCCCTGCGCGCATCCTGCCTTCCCCTCGCGTCCTCGGCCTGCTTCCTCTTCCTGCGCGCAGAATCCCAATCGTCCGGCCCGGGGTCAACCATACCAGGCAAATCGGGATCGTCCCTGAAATCTTCCCCGATGCTGTCCGGCCAGACCTTCATGATCTCGACGGGGCGGTCCTCGTAGGGCGCGCGGTCCGGGTAGTCGTAATCCGCGAATTCGGTATCGATTTTCTTCTCGAGGTGCTTCCACACCGCCCGGCAGTCGCGGCGCGTCTCGGGCGGGTATCGCTCCCGCGACCTCACCGGGATGAAGCTTTCCTTTGGTCTCGTCCAGCCCACGTCCTTCCGGCCGTTCGTCCAGAGGTTCCTCCCGCCTGCCACGTCGTCCGGTATCCTGTATTCCGCCCCGAGGTTGTCCCGTTGGTCTTGGTTGTGGCTGTTGACGATGTGGTCCGCCTCGGCGACTACGTGGCCGTAGAGGTAGTCGTTTGTCGGCCAGGCGGCCCAGTCGGCTGCTGTGGTGCCTCGGAGGCTGCCCCAGAAGTCCTGCTGGCCGTTGACTGTCATTGTCAGCAGGTTGGCCAGCGGTTCGAGCTGCTGGGCGAGTTGGAGGAGACGGGGGGAGTACAGAGCGTCGAGGCCGTAGAGGGCGACGTTCCCGGTGAGGGTGAGCTGGTTGCCGGTTCTGGCGTTCAAAAAGTCGTGATGCATGTTGTCGTTGACGCTCACGCCTGCTCTGTCGGCCAAGATGAGATGCTTGATGATGTGGCCGAGGTGGGCCTTGTCCCGCCAGGTTGCCCGCTCCGGCATGTCCGGGTGTGCGCCGTGGCAGAGGACGTCCTCGTTTGGCTCGGCCGAGCGTTCGCTCGCTTTGCCCGCCTCAAAGGCCAACCCGAAGTCGCCGAGAACTATCATCGGGCAGTAGTGGCGAATATATCTCCGGTGGTGCAGCCGAGCTTCGTGCTTCCTCTCGGCCTTGTCGGGCCAATGCAGCCATATGTTTTCCGAGCTGCCGCCGCAGTGGACGATTGACTGGTCGTTGCCACGTCCGGGAAGCATGCCGCGCCGGTTCATTTCGTGATCGGGGTCGTCCTTGTGATCTCTGAAAAACGACGCCTCGTCAGACCGGGCGTTGGCTTCCCCCGTGTGCAGCATCGAATAGGCGCGCCCCAGCTCGGCAATGACGTGCCAGATGAAGGGCTCGGGAACGGAAATCCCATTGTTGTCGCCGCGGTAGTTCCTGTGCTTGAGCAGCAGCTCCTTCAGGGTTCCGCCGTTGTAGAATTTCTGAAAGATGGTGGCCTCTGTGTCTTCTGGAGTCTCGGTTTTATGGACCTGGAAAGCGTACGTTTGTGGGAAGACGGGTGGGTGTGCAGGCAGGTTCACCTTGTCGCGAACCCTATCTTGGACCGTGTTGAAGGCAACCTCGGGGTGATAGAGTCCGTTGGGTGAGTAGTTTAGCGTTCGATCCGTGTGTCCGAGTATCCTCTTGATGACCACCAGCTCGTGAGGCCAATCCACCGTCGCAAAGAGACCGACGCTCCCGGGGGGTTTTCCGTGCTCCCTGCGGTCCTCAAAGTCTAGCCTCCCCGTGGTCTCGTGGAACCAGCTGATGAAGAGGAACCCCTTGTCACGGTTCGTTAGGTACCTTGTTGACTGCACCTTGTCCTTCTCGGCCGATTCCGCCCTTTCTGCACATTCTGGGTTTTTCCTCGGATGAAGGACTATTGACAGGTGATTCCAGAGATGTATTGGCCACTCTTCAGGAAACCTGTCTTGATAATCTAGGTCACGGTCCGACATTTTGTGTTGAGTTCCAATGGAAGCGCAAGGCCGCTGCAGATGAGCTCATGGTTGAAATGGACGGGGAACGTATGTAATTAGTTTCTTAAAGCACTGCCGTGATCAAATGCGGTCTCCCTTTCTTTGTTGTTTTTGATCGCAAAGACCGTAATTGTTTACTTGGGACTTCCGGATCTGGATGCGATTTTTTCGAAAGCTTCTAGAAGCATTTTACCATGCTTTCCTGCTTTCGGATGTGTGATCATCCTGTTCTTTCTTGGGACGCGCGCGGGCCCAGCTTCAAACATCTCGGGGATGAAGTCAGTGCGCTGTTGCCAACCCATGTTTCCGTGAATAGACATTCGTAGAGTTGCATCAACGGTTCTTGGCTTTTATGCTTAATCCGTGTTCTGGGACTTCAGAGTCCAGACCGGGCGTTTATCCCCCGCAGCGATTTTCAGGGGCTTCTCCGAAACCACTCAACTACCGAAAAGGCTTGTCAGAGATGATGGAATGGGGAAATGTGCTTGGATGTTGCTCTTCAGTCTGATACTGTGATCGCCAGATTTAATGGAACGCGAAGTCCTGAAGACAGGATGATGGTCAGTCCGTCCGGAGTCTCAGGCTCCTCAACTTTAGTTATTCTCCCGGATCCTTTCTTTTTTTCTTTTTTTTTTACTTCTTTCTTTTTACCAGAAAATCAAAGAGAATTCTTCGTTTTGAAAACAAGATCATCGTTGTGGTATACGTTTTGAAACTTTTGAGTGTCGATAACTTGTTACTGTGCTGGTCACTCATCATACCACGACTTGACCAACAAAAGGACCTCAAGGGAGAGAGAGAAAACCATGAACACCGACCCAAACCGACGAAACTCAACCACCACCACCGGCGGCGGCGGCGGCGGCGGGTTCCCCCCCTTCTTCAACAGCAAAGCCCAATTCGCCGACCTCGGTCCCACCACCCGCGTCTCGGTCTGGATCCTGACCGGCGCCTCCCTCCTCTTCCTCCTCATGCGCGTCTACTGCAAACTGATCCGCCACCGCCGCCTCCACGCGGACGACTACTTCTCCATCGCGGCCTGGATCGCGCTCCTCGGCAGCTCGATATGCAACAACCTGGCCATAGACCTCGGCTACGGGAAACACGTCTGGCAGATCCCCTTCAAAAACCTAAACGACATGTTTCTGATTGGACAGATAACCGTGACTCTGGCAATCTGCAGTCAGGCCTGGAGCAAGACCTCCTTTGCAATCTCCCTGCTCATGATTTCCGACGGGATACACGGCAAGACGCGCATTTTCATCTGGTTCGCCATTGTGAGCATGAATTTGTTGTTCGGCGTGTCGGCCATGCTGTTTTGGGTCGGGTGCACCCCGCTGGAGAAGGCGTGGCATCCCTTTATGAGAGGGACGTGTTGGAGCGTTAATGTTGTTGTTACTTATGGGATTTTTACTAGTGGTAGGTGTATACGTATTTATCTACTATTTATTGGAGACGAGATTAAGGAAGCTGACAATGTGAAAAAAAAAAGCATACTCGGGAGTCATGGACTTGATATTGGCCATCATTCCGTGGAAGATCATCATGAACCTTCAGATGCAGACCAAGGAGAAGGTTGGTGTTGCGCTGGCCATGAGCATGGGGGTTTTCGCTGCCGCCTCGGCGTTTATCAAGTGTTCGTCGTTGCCTGAGCTTGGAGGGCGGGATTTCCCACGTAGGTTTTGCTTCCCCCTTTTTTTTTTTTTTTTTAAAAAAAAAAAAATGTGTGTTGAATTAAGATGAGGCTGACAAGGAAAAAAAAAAAAAAAGATGATGGTGTAACTCTGGTTATCTGGGGCAATGCCGAAGCAGCCGTGACGATAATGGCTGCTGCTGTTCCCATGTTACGCGCACTGGTCCGGACGGTGAAGCCGAGAAACCGAAACCTGTACAACACGTCCCAGAGCAGATCGAGAAACAGGAGGCAAATGACGGCGACGACTGGATCGTCAAGGAGGGTCTACTACAACAAGCCGAGAAGGGATTTGGTCACCATGACTGGGTCGACTTGGACAGGTGGAAGTACGCAATAATCTGCGTTGTCTTTTTGTGCGTTTAGCGTTCGTTTTCCATTTATGGCTGGATGAAACGGGTTCCGACTTTGGGAATTTCTTTGGGTCAAAACGGTGGCGTTTGGGTTTGATGGTTTCTTTGTCACACATATGAACTGAACAGAATAGAACAAAACAAATAATTATGGCTTTTGCCCGTTTTCCCAACCGTACACCTTGATCTACCGACATTGCCCAAACCAACTCCAAAGGCCATGAGGCCCGAGGTCAGACGCTCATGCTGTTTGTAAAACCACCAAAAGTCTAGATGATGTGCCAAAAGACACCAATTTGCCCACGTGTTCTCTCCATCCTCAGCGAAACCCAGGGCTCTTAGCAGACCGCACTGATACAGGAGAGGAAGAAAAATTTACCAGTCCCAACCACACCTAGTCATCGGGCGTGCCGGGCCGGCTGGCCTTGTACAGGACCGTCCTTTTCCCGTCGTCTTCCTCCTCGTCATCCTTGCCAAATTTGGTCATGCTAAACTCGGGCACCCTTCTCGACATGGGCTTGAGCAGGCCACTCTGCTTGGCGCGCCGCCTCTTCTCTGCCGCCCGTTCCTCTGACGCAAGAGTTTTCTCCGCCTCCTCGTCCAAACATGTTCCCTCGATACTGAGATATCCGTAGTCACCCGCCTGACCAACATCAAAGTTCTTGATGCGGAACCGCAGCTTGCCGCCGACCTTGCGGCCGCGCTCGTTGATCCAGTAGCCGGTTGTGTGCATCTGCTCAACGACTTGAAGCTCCTCGCCGTCCAGGACATCTGAGTCCTCCTTTTCTTGTTCCTCACCCTCCTCCTCCTGGTCCTCAGACTGAGAGCCGGTGTGCTTGCCGCCCTTAGCGAGATCAACCCACTTCCAGCCCTCGGGGAGCCTCTTTGCTTCGATGCTAGCGTTGAACTTGTTCCAGCACACCACACCGATATGGCCTTCACTCTGGAGTTGTACGACACCCTCCATCCACTTGCCTCTGGAGGGAACGAAGAGGTGCGCGTCAAAAGTCAGCCAGCCAAAGCCGACCGCGTACTCGTCAACAGAGTGTAGCCAGGCAGGTGTCTCGTCGGTCGGTGGGTTGATGACGCTGGCTTTGACTGGCCTATCTGAGAGGTTGAGGTTGGAGTAGCCGAGGAGAACGCCCCGTAGGAGTGGGGAGTAGTGGTTGAGAAGGGGGTCGAGGTGTTGGGCGGCAACGTTGGTGAGCGGCTTGTCGAAGCCTACTGGGAAGAAGGGCACGTAGAGTGAGATGCTTTGCGTAAAGAAGGGAAACTCGGGGTCGCTTGGAAAATCGGTCGCCGATGCCTGTGCAGACTGTGAATCTTGAGCGGCCACGGTCTCGGTGTCGGCCTGGTCCTTGCTCTTCTCCTTGTCCTTCTTGGATTTCTTCTCCTTACGCTTCTTGGGTGACTCTGCGGGGGCGTCTTCAAGCTCGTCAATATCCATGCGATCTTCTGGTGCAACTTCGTCCTCTGCTTCCTTGCGCTCCTTCTTGCTTGACTTCTTCCGTGACTTGGATACTCCTGTCTCTGCGTCGTCTCCATTTTGCTCCTCCTCTCTGTGCTTCTTCCTTTTCTTTTTCTTGTCGTCGGCATCTATCGGCTCCTCTGGATCTTGGCTCTTGCTCTTTTTCGACTTGCGGGGGGTTTCCTCAACGATGGCCGTCTCGTCGTCGTCTCTTGAGCGCTTCTTCTTGTGGTCGGATTTTGATCGCTTGTGCTTCTTCTCCGTAATTGTCGGCTCCTCCATGATGGTGGCTGACATGGTGGATTGTTGCAATGGTTGTTGCAATGGTTGTTGTGTTGCGACGAGGGTATCGCAAAATCGCAATCAATTTGCAACTTCAAAAACAGTCTTCAAAAAAAAATTATTGGAGTCTCTGCCGGGCTGTTGCAGGCGCAGCCAATCAAACACGCAGATTGGAAGTGGGGCAGAGAGCTCACGGCCCCACTCCAATTGGACTCTCCACACCATTTTCTTGGTTCACTTTCACCTGCTGTTCACCTGTTGGAAAGCTTCACTTGAAATAACCTGTTGGAAGCTTCAGCAGTACCTTGAGCCTTGAGGATTTCCAACGGCTCACTTCAACAGTTCGGGGATTTTTGACGCAAGCCGCATCAAGCTGCATCTGCGAGGGTTGTCCGAACCTGAGTGGTGCTCAGCTCAGCAATGTGCAGAAGTAAGCGACGTCATTGCTTCGGTTTTGGCCGACCGAGGTTTATCGTAAGGAACCACCGAACATACGAGGAAATTATTATTCTCTAACTTCTAATAAACGCAATTCAGCAACGGTCACGATTGCAACAAACACATGATATTAGAAATCACAGCAAGGATGTGGATCGTCGAATCTGCAGGACACGCCCGAATCTGGTCGCCTCGGGAAGGCGGGGCAAGTCGGCGAGCGAAATGAGGGGCCGAATTGACGTGCGCCCTTTGGTCTTGAAGAAGCACTGGCAGCTTCCAATTTGAGAACAGAGAAAAGTATAAAGGCCTTTACAGGGCCACCATCTTTGGGCCACAAATATCATCAATTGACCTTCTCACCAAGAAAAAAGAGCCAAGAAATCACGACCACAATGGCTTCGTTTGCACCCTCCAGAATCCTCATCTTCGGCGGTACAGGAACCATTGGCTCCTATATCACCGCCTCAATTCTCCGCGCCAAACCATCCTTCCCTCATGTATATCTCTTCACCTCGCCGGGTACTTTCGAAAAGAAGTCGACCCTCATCTCGAAATGGAAATCTGAGGGACTCTCGGTTATCGTCGGCGATTTGACCAACTCTACCGATGTCAACAACGCCTATGCCGCTTCGGGTGCCGACACCGTCATCTCGGCTGTTGGACGTGGGGGATTGCAGCATCAGATTGAGCTCCTCCGGCTCGCTGAACAAAGCGAGACGGTCAAGTGGTTCCTTCCAAGCGAGTATGGCACCGATATTGAGCACAACACCGACAAGAGTCCCAATGAGAAGCCACATCAATTGAAGCTCAAGGTCCGCAAGTATATCAGGGAGAACCTTAAGAAGGTTAAGGTCACATATGTTGTCACTGGCCCCTACTTCGATATGTGGGTGGACACCCAACCTGGGTTGGAGATTGTGGGCGGCTTTAAGCCCGACGAGAAGAAGGCCTGGGTGATTGATGATGGAGAGGGCAAGGTTGGGTTCTGCACCATGTGGGAGTAAGTTCCCGTCTTCTTTTACCCTTCATGTCGAGTAAAGCTAACATGCGGCAAAATCAGTGTCGGCAAGTTCGTCGCGGCCGCCCTTCGGCATCCCGAGCAGTCCTTTGGCAAGGCTCTCAAAGTTCAAAGCTTCGTTGTTACCCCCAATCAAGTGCTCGCTGAATACGAGAAGCAAACTGGTGCCCAGTGGGAGGTCACAAAGACGCCCCTTGATAAAGTCAAAGCTCTCGAGGCAAAGCTATGGGAGGAGGGTAATCCCAGAGCTACAAGCCCGACTCTGCGCAGAATCTGGGCCGAAGGTGGTACATTGTACGAGAAGAACGACAATGAGCTGATCGGGGTCAAGGAGGAGGATCTCGAGTCACTGGAGCAGGCTGTCAAACATGCTCTTTCGGGAGGTTACAAGGCAGACACCTTTTAACATGTGATGTGTAGTATAACCCCTGGACCTTTGTTAGTGTGAAGGGGAAAGGGACGTGGTCCATGGGCGTAGATGTTGTATGTTCTTAGCCAATGCATCGTATTTAGCCTTTTCAGAGTCTGCTCTTGGCCTGCCTTGTCTCTTCTCGAGTTCAAAAGAGGTAGCTACCTAATCAATAGAGAAGGGTTAGGGTTTATCCTGTCTGATGTGGCTTTCCAATGCAGCCAGGAGCTTCCTGGAATGCGCGCCCCACCACAGTCAATTATCCCTGCCTCAGCTCTTGCTGTCAGTGGCTGCCAATTCGGGAGGGTGGGCCACTGCAACAACACCACCTGGTCTGGACCTCCAGGCTCCCCAGACCTCCGCCCGCCCCGTTGCTCCTCTCAACCTACCCCAACGTCATCATCAACATTGCCCTCCAGTACCTGGGAGTTTCTTTACAACAAAATCCCCTCGTCACGATTCCTATCGCCGGCATGGCGTCAGCTTTGCGAGAGGTTACGCCGTTTCTGGTGTTGTTAATAGTGATTGCAACACTTGGTCCACTGCAATTCGGTTTCCACTTGGTAAGACAGCAGAAAGACCAGCCATTATCTCCCCGCAACGAGAAGCCCTTTGGTCTCTAACATGCATGCTTGTCAATGATTCCAGGCCGAACTCAACGCTCCAGAAGATGTCATTACCTGCCAAAAGAAGAGCATATCAGCTATGGGAAAGCTCATGTCCTTTGCCGGCAAGGATGCCTCCGACGAGACCGATTGCATCCCCATGAGCAAGTCCGACTTTGCTGCCATCTCGGCCATCTTCACGGTCGGCGGTCTCCTTGGCGCGCTCACGTCTGGTCCCTTCACATCTGCCCGCGGCCGCAGATTGCCGATGCAAATAACGGCAGCATTCTATCTTATCGGGTCTATCGTCGAGACCTTTGCGGGCTCGGTCCCTGTTATGATGATCGGTCGTTTCCTCACAGGCACCGGTGCGGGCGCCAGCACGGTTATCGTTCCATTGTACATCAGCGAGGTGGCGCCTCCCACTCAACGCGGCTTCTTTGGCGCATTTACGCAAATCAGCATCAACGTCGGAATTCTGATCACACAGACCTTGGGCTTCTTCCTCAGCCATGACAGTGCTTGGCGCCTGATCCTCGGTACCGGCATCGTCATTGCTGTCGCACAGGCGATCGGGTTGGTGCTCGTTCCAGAGAGTCCATCTTGGACAGCTAGTGCCAAGGGCGATATTACCGTTGCGCGCCGCGTGCTGCAGCGTATTCGAGGCAAGGGCAGCAACATTGACGAGGAAGTCGAGGGCTGGGGCCAGGGCGCCGGCAAGCCACCCAGTGAGGAGGAGAGGTTGCTGGTTCAGGAAGACAGCACCTCAACCGACGCGTCCGGTGCTGGTCTTCTGTCCCCCGCCGCGGCCCACTCACCCAGAGTCCATCTCGGCTTTCTTCAGGTTATTCGAGACCCCATCACAAGACCTGCCATCATTGCCGTGGTCGGCATCATGTTCGCTCAGCAGCTGTGCGGTATCAACTCGATCATTATGTACTCGGTCTCACTTTTGAAGGACCTCTTGCCTGTCAGCTCTGCCCTGTTGACCATCATCATTTCGATCATCAATCTCGGCACTACCGTTGCTGCATCCCCACTCCCTGACCGTCTCGGCCGCAAGACGTGCCTTCTTGCTTCCATCATTGGTCAGGGCACGAGCTCCCTTGCTTTGGCTCTGTCGATTCGATTTGAGCTCAAGATCCTTTCCGCAATTGCCGTTCTCCTGTTTGTCGCCTTCTTCGCCGTTGGCCTAGGTCCCGTACCGTTCATCATGGCGTCCGAGTTGGTTGGGCCTGAGGCTGTTGGCGCAACTCAGAGCTGGGCGCTTGGCGCGAGTTACGTGGCTACTTTCCTCGTTGCGTACCTGTTCCCCATTGTCAATGCGGCTCTGAATGAGGCACTCGGTGGCGCTGGATGGGTGTACTTTATCTTTGCTGGATTCGCCCTGCTGTGGGCTGCCTTTATCAGCGGCAAAGTCCCCGAGACAAAGGGCCGGAGAGATGCGGATGAGGTCTGGGGACGCACCAGAAGAGTTGACTAGTGATTGATTCGAGCCACTTTGGGTCAGATGGCGTTGATCGTATGGGGTAAGCAAGTTTGGAGTTTGGGCGTTTCATATTGTCGTGGCTATCCCTATTTGTACATGTTTCTGGTTTTTATTCCTTCTCACACTACCTAGGTCAAGTATACAATACGTGATATCAACCTCATGCCCTTTGGAATATCCGCTTGTTGCGGACTCCTTGTTCCAATAAACCGACTCCGGCCTTGACACCATCAATAACAAGCAGGTCTTTGCCCCCTTGCACCCCACGCTCCTCGGTAGCCACCTCCCGGATGATATCCTCCAATCCAGCCATACCCGCGCAGCCCATGATGACAGCACCCGCGCCCCGATCAAGCAGCCTCTTGGTGGCCTCGCGAAGCCTTTGCCTGATAACAGCTGGGTCTACGCCGCCATGAAAGTCACCAGCATTCAGTCCCGTGGTCTCAACGCCCGCAAACCTGCCGTTGGTCGATCCGTCACCAAGGAACGCGTGGACTCCATCCGACAAATGCTTCTCCCAGTACTTGCCTGTCGTGACGATGCCCCAAGTGGTAGCAATGTGAGGCAGTAAAGACAGGGATGCCAAGATGCCGGCTTCAAAGATACCTGTAACGACAAGATGGCGATGAGCCTGGGCAATCCTGGTGACCAGCGGATGGACTGAGAAGCAGGCAACAAGAACTGCATCGTAGTCCTTGAGGATGTCAGTCTCTTGGAGGTTGCGGAACACCACCTCTGCGCTGTGCTCTACATCATCCCCATCGTTGATGGATGCGGGAGACTCGGAGGGAGCAGTGTAAGTGAAGATTTCAGTGGACTGTTGCAACCGGTCAACCAGGACGGACATCTCATGCAATGTTGGTACCATCAGTTACATACCTGGGGAAGATTCATGTCCCTGATGGCTTCCTCAACTCCATGGGTCATCGATGCAGATGAGTTGGGGTTCAAGACCAGGATCCTGGTGGTCCTCCGGACGAAGTTGGTAGACATGATGTTGTTGGTATAGTAATCGTCAAACTCAATGTGAATCTGTAAAATTGTTGCACCGTGAGTATCAATTGCTTCTTCGTAATCCATTTGGTGAAAAGAAAAAAGAAAAACACCAAAGAAAAACACAACAAGTGCCCCTCCTGATGGCTGCCGAGGATCTGTCCCCTGAGGAGTGGTGCCAATGCGGGGTATCACGTGGCCGGGTGGCCCCTGTTATCGACAGCCAAGGCCAAGCCACAGGAGTGCTGACGAGTGCTTCCAGGTTGCCAGCTCTGCCAGGCTTCTCAGCCAGTGTAATCAGCACGGGAACCCCACCATCAACGTCTCCCGCGAACCATCCATCATCACCGCCGACAGCTTCCCAGGGCCCCGTCCCATTGCTCCCCGACATCCACCCACGCCCAAACAACAACCACCTCAACCCGTTTGCGTGTCTGTTTTCTTTTCCACGTCTACCAATTTTTTAAATTGCGGTAAACGGAGAATAATACAAAATGGCAAACCCACCCCCGATAGGTAAGTTGGAGCTAGCTGTCAATCAATGCATCCGTCATCCCCTATTTCCAAACCCATTAGATTCACCGTCTGCCTGCTTGGAACTTGCCCAAGCTCCTACACCACAGCTATCCCTAGCTGCTGCAACTTGCATCATTCCATCCCCAGCTTCAACCAACCGTCAACTCTCGGGCCAATTCCAAGCTAACCAATTCCCTCTCTTGTTTCCATATTCCAGTTCTCGATGGCGGTACCGGCTTCCTCAAGGTCGGCTATGCGGCCCAAAACTTCCCCGAGTTCCAATACCCGTCCATCGTCGGCCGACCCATCCTGCGCGCCGAAGAAAAGGGCGGCAGCGACATGGTGATTAAGGACATCATGTGCGGTGACGAGGCTGCTGCCGCTCGTACCATGTTGCAGGTGTCATACCCAATGGAGAACGGCATCGTCAAGAAGTGGGACGACATGCAGCACCTCTGGGATTATACATTTTACGAAAAGATGAAGATTGATCCCCGCGGCCGCAAGATTCTCCTGACGGAGCCACCTCTCAACCCGCTCAAGAACCGCGAGCAGATGTGCGAGGTCATGTTTGACCGCTACGGATTTGGCGGTGTCTACGTGGCTATCCAGGCTGTGCTGGCGCTGTACGCGCAAGGTGCGTTTTCACCCTCGAGGAGGGGAAGCTGGAGGTTGGCAATTTGACGCAAGACAACTAACAAGGTATTGTTGGGGGTGAACAACAGGTCTCAGCTCCGGTGTGGTTGTCGACTCGGGAGATGGTGTAACACACATTGTCCCAGTTTACGAGTCCACCGTGCTCAACCACCTTACCCGCCGTCTCGACGTGGCGGGTCGCGACGTCACGCGCAACCTCATCGCCCTCTTGCTCCGCCGGGGCTACGCTCTCAACAGAACCGCCGATTTCGAGACGGTCCGTCAGATCAAGGAGAAGCTCTGCTACGTTTCATACGATTTGGAGTTGGACAAGCGACTGAGCGAGGACACTACTGTCTTGGTGGAGAGCTATACCCTGCCCGATGGTCGCGTCATCCGTGTAGGATCCGAACGGTTCGAGGCGCCCGAGTGCTTGTTCCAGCCCCACCTTGTCGACTGCGATCAGCCCGGCATTGCCGAATTCCTCTTCAACACGATTCAAGCCGCCGATGTCGATGTTCGATCCTCCTTGTTCAAGGCCATCGTTTTGTCTGGCGGCAGCAGCATGTATCCGGGTCTGCCGTCGCGTCTGGAAAAGGAGCTCAAGCAGTTGTGGCTTACAAGGGTTTTGGGCGGAAACCCAGAGCGGTTGAACAAGTTCAAGGTCAGAATAGAAGATCCTCCACGAAGAAGGCACATGGTTTTCTTGGGCGGTGCGGTGCTGGCAAACATTATGGCAGACAAGGAGAGCATGTGGATTTCCAAGCAGGAGTGGGAAGAGGAAGGACCTAGAATTTTGGAGAAGCTGGGCCCCAGATAAAAGGTGACGAATATTCTGTGCAGCGAGCGTTTTTGCTTTTGCTTTTTAAACGGGTTCGGTGTGGCGACTGAAAAGGGTAGGATTGCGAAAGACGGAGCGGGTGCCGGGCATTCGAGCTGTGTTAATGTGTTACTTCATAGATAGCCTCGATGTGCCGGCTGGATGGGCCTTTGGAATGGAATAAAGTTGAGTGACAATAGAACGGGTCCTGTAAGCCGTTTAAATGGTGCGTTTTGTTAGTGCATATTGAGTGACGCAAGGGGGCCTTCCAAGAACTCAGCCAACTCTCTGGGCCCCGAGTTGTTGGGACAAGGCGCCAGCCACACCTGTTGTGCTCATATTCCACGAACATCACATGGAACAAGGCAACCAAACCTGGCTTTCTTTTTTTTTTTTTTTTTTTTTTTTTGACATATAAATATCCCACCTGCTCATCCGTAACTATTCGGTCACATCCGCATGGTCTTCCCGGTCACCCGTCTTGACATACCCCTGAAAAATATTTTTATCGCTTTAAAACCCCGAGACCCCCGAGACCTTTTCCCCCGATTACCAATTGGAAAGATACACATAAGTGGCAAAAACATTCCGAAGTCGTATTGGCAGTCACGAGCCCGGGGCTTTTGGACCTTTGGCCCCTTTGGGCAGACACGAGGAATATATTAAAAGTAACCTGAGGCAAAATGAGTCTCACAGGCAGCGGCGGCGGCGGCGGCTACAGCAGCAGCAGCAAGAATCTTCCGTCAATCCCAGTGACAGTTCCTCGGACGGGTCCAGGTTCTGGAGGTCCAGGTCCAGGTCCTCGTGGTCCGGGGTCGGCATCAATGAAGAGCGACAGACAGGCACCAAAATCACAGAAAACACAGACCCAAACGCAGAAACATGGTCTCAAAAGGGGTGCCCAGACGGCGACGTCAGTGGCAACTTTGGGTTAGATTTTTATTTTATTTTATCTTATTTTATTTCACTTTTTTCTCAAGTTAATTGCGAGTCCATGGTAAAGGAAACAAGTGACAAAACGGCGGACGAACAGCGGGGATGTGGTTCCCCGAGAATGGGAGTCTCGAGTCGAGTTCCCTGCCTGTTTGCGCCTTCCTTATTATTTTCTTCTCCATTTGCTTAAGATGGATGTCAGAGTTGCCCATCATTTCTCATCAGTAAATGGATCCATTTATTCTTTTTGCTTCATTTTGTTCACAAAGAAAAGAGAAAGAATTGCATGATGGATAATCACAGCCACAACATCAAATACAATAACCACAACTTCTTTCCTTCATCAATTGCCCCACTCCACCCAGCACACCACCCAGCACACCACTCATTGACCGCTGCCGCTGCTGCACAGCGTCGCGTTGCCAAGACAAACGGAGTTGATTTCCCCAGGCCGCCAGGTCTCACTTCATCATCAGCCTCATCCACCTTCTCCGTCTCAATGCATCATCAATATGTGTCTGCACCCCTGTACCCTCTGTCGCTTTTCCCGCCCTCTTCAGCAGCAGCAGCATCTTCGTCGTCGTCGTCGTCGCATCTTTCCAGCATTAATAGCATGAACCAAGCCCGAAATGCCCGAGCTGAAGCCAGCTTTCATCAACAACAACTTTCATGTCAGTCATCATCATTTATTTTGAGTCACTGCAATACTAACTCAATTCCACAGACAACTCAAGCGGCATTGGCCCGATTCCATACCAGAGCAAAGTCAAGGTAACGGACAAGTACAAAGTCATCGGCTTCATCAGCAGCGGCACCTATGGACGCGTGTACAAGGCCCTCGGCCGCCACGGCCAGCCGGGCGAATTCGCCATCAAAAAGTTCAAACCCGACAAAGAAGGCGAACAGGTCACGTACACGGGCATTTCGCAATCCGCAGTGCGCGAGATGGCGCTCTGCTCCGAGTTGCACCACCCCAACGTGATCAGACTGATTGAGATCATTCTGGAGGACAAGTGCATCTTCATGGTGTTTGAGTACGCCGAGCACGACCTGTTGCAGATTATTCACCATCACACCCAGCAGCCGAGGCATCCGATCCCGCCCAACACGATCAAGAGCATCATGTTTCAGCTGCTGAACGGGTGTCAGTATTTGCACACCAATTGGGTGTTGCATCGGGATTTGAAGCCGGCGAATATCATGGTCACGAGCTCCGGGGAGGTCAAGATTGGGGATTTGGGCCTGGCGAGGTTGTTTTACAAGCCGTTGCACAGTTTGTTTTCGGGCGACAAGGTTGTCGTGACGATATGGTATCGAGCGCCGGAGCTGCTGTTGGGGAGCAGGCATTACACCCCCGCGATTGACATGTGGGCGGTGGGGTGTATCTTTGCGGAATTGCTTTCGCTCAGGCCCATATTCAAGGGGGAGGAAGCAAAGATGGATTCCAAAAAGACTGTTCCGTTTCAGAGGAATCAGATGCAAAAGATTGTCGAGATTATGGGGTTGCCGACCAAGGAGAGGTGGCCTTTGCTGACGGCCATGCCGGAGTATTCGCAGCTTTCGAGTTTGAGTCCGCCGAGCAATCTTCACCACGGGTACGGACACGGTGGCCAGTATCGGTCGTCTGGCAATTCCGGGGCGGCGTCGTCGGGGTCTCAGCTGAAGGGGTGGTACTACCAGTTTGTCAACCAGCAGGTGTCGACTCAGGCGGCGGCGAACGGGGCTACTTCCCTGTCCTGTTTAGGGGAGGAAGGGTATAACTTGCTGGCGGGGTTATTGGAATATGATCCGGAAAAGAGGTTAACGGCCGCTCAGGCTTTGGAACATCCGTTTTTTGACGGCAAGAAGGGGAACGGGGGTGGGGGCGAGATCAGCGCGAATTGTTTTGCCGGGATCAAGGTTGAGTACCCTCACAGGAGGGTCAGTCAGGACGATAACGATATTAGGACGGGGAGTCTACCGGGGACTAAGCGGACATTTACGCAGGTTTCGCAGTCGCACTCGCAGTCTCAGTCTCAGCAGGGGGATGATGGTGGGCATGGACATGGGATACACGGACGGAAGAGGGTCAAGGAGAATTGATGGTTGGCATTTTTGGCGTTTCCTTTTTTCAGCACATAATTGGAATGGGGTTAATGATTCTAGCATGGGTATTTAAGAGTCTATGGCTGGGAGTATAGCGTATGGCGTTTGAAGGGGGTGTATACACGGTTTGATGGGTGGAATAAATATTGTAATTTTTCAAGCTCAAGATGCTTGGTGGAAGAGGTGTTTTTGTTGGGTTTGTGACTTGAAGACGCTGTTTCTTGATTCAGTAAATGTGAAGCCATATTTAGACTCAAGACCTCTGTTAATCCAGTTCGAGTCGCAACTTGAAGCAGGTCATTCAACTGTAAAAGGTGGGTTGATTATTTTAATTCAGATACCTTGGAACCCATGATGCTCGTGTCCTGGAGGCGATAACGGCGGCAACTTTTTGAGGTTTATTTACCCGGCGTCCCGAAGTGCTTTCAATCTATACTGCATCCTCCACTGGCAGTCCTCGCCAACTGTTGTTGTATTTATCCTGTTGACCTTTATTTCGACCCGTTGCTATTTTAGGTGTTTCTACCCGCCAAGCCCGACCCGTCAGTGGATGTCGTCGTTGATGTGGTCAATATAAACAACCGAATGGGGTAGTCCTGCGGGTTGAAAGGGTGGGAATGGGAATGAGATCATATCATGGGGAGATGCACCCCGGGATCTTGGGGGAGATATATTTGGAAATGGGGGTGCTTTTTGGTTGCTCTTGGGTGGCGGGTTGGGTGTGCATAAGTAGGAGTTCTGTGAGATATGGCCGTCTTCTGATATCTAGCCACAGTTAATATGGGAAAGATGGCAGAACCTGGGTCCTGGATATTGGTTTTTGGAGTCCGACAGCTTGGCTTGGGACCGGGAGTCCGGGGTGAAGAGACAGTCTGTGAGAGTATAATATATGATCAGCGGTCCCATCGAATGTGTTATGGTGGTATCTTGATTTCAAAGAACAGCTCTACACATTGAATTATTCAACATCAGGATAGAACCTCGTTTTCAACTTCTTCACGCTTCTCATAATTCTGCCTGGGTTACCTGTATCTCTGGCCTCAACATGGTCAAGTCACAAATTCTCCTCGGATACCTCCTCTCAGGAGTCGCAATGGCCCAATGGCCCGGCAGACCAACAGGCCGATGGCCAACTCAACAACCACCAGCTCCAGCTCCAACCTCGGCTACAGCAGTATCCCCTCCCCGTCCTGGCGCCACGCAAAGTCTCTACGGCCAATGCGGCGGACAAAACTGGACCGGCGCGACTGCGTGCCCAACAGGGGCATACTGCAAGAATGATGGAAAGTGAGTCCCGCCCTTTCATTGACTATCGAGCGAGTTATTCAATTTACTTACCGAGTCAAAAAAAAATAGTATCTGGTACTCCCAATGCGTATCAAACGAGCCGGCGGGGAACAATCCCAACCCTTCGGGCCCGGGAGTTACCATCAGGACTTTGACGACTGTCTTCAGCGTCGGCGGACCGACTCCCACGGTGGTTTCTACGAGGATCACGTTTCTTACGCCTCGACCCAGCACGACGACTGCGCCGAGTGTCGTTACTGTTACGCTTGTGCCGGATGATCCGTGCGATCATGAGATTTGGTGCTGATCGGGGTAGCCTTGCAGTTGTAGTTCAATTAATGTTTAGTTTGTCATCATGCTTGGGGTTTGTGAAGCTATTTTTAGGATGGTGTGAAATTTCGATTTGGTCATGTTAAAATGCTGGTGGAGTTGCCTGAACTCGACCACATCACCTTACCCTCACAGGGTTGAAGCACGGCCGCCGTGGGGAATATTCTGTTGCTGACATCCATTCTCTTGATAACAGCTATTGATCTACGTTTGAATCTTGGTATCCGTGGTATCATAACAACAGAATTATATGATCACCGGTGCATTTCTTCAGAAGCAGATCTTTGTAGATCTCCCACTTCGATGTACCCCAATGATGCGTGATCTCATACGCCTTTATCTACAGCGTATAAGAGTTCAATGTCAATAGGATCAACAGTTTCTCGATCTCGACGTCGCGTTCCGTTCCAGCCGTCAACCGTCCTGTCACGTCATGAATCACACTATAAAATCATGTCGACATTGGGGAAAAGTACGTAATGGGAGCTGCACGAGAGGGGCTCATGACTGTCTTGATGCCTTCGTTCTACTGGATTTTGCCATCCACCAGTGGTTACCACACAGTGAAGAAATACAGTGCGCGCCAAGGTGTTGTATTGATTACCCCACCGGCCGGGCCAGGCCCCAAATGGACGACTTGGCAGTGAGCGCCAATTGATGCAATGGAGCCATGTTCTTGAGTATTCTTGGCTGATTGGTGATTTGGCTGCTGAGTCCCTCCGGAATGCGCTGGCGGAGCTTCTGGCCTGAAACTCAAAAGGAGTAAAGAGAGCAAAAAGGTGAAGGCGTGGCCGATTGCCCCGCTCGCACCATTCCATTGCCGTCAGGGCTTCCTTGATCGACGATCGGGAGAGGGTGCCGGACGCGTGAGGCAGGTGCGGATAAGGCACTTTCTTTCTGGAAGTTCCTTATCTTGACCCCTCTTTCAGCTTGCCCAAAACCAACCTGGAAATTGATAGATAATAAAAATCACAGCCCAACTCAATTGGGAACGACGCCCTGCAGGCGCCTCCCGAAGCCAATATATCGAATATCGAAATTTTGGCAATTTTGCAATTTTGAGCGTTGTTTGCGTTAAATGCGTTGTCCTGGTGCCGAGATCGAAATCATCGACCAATTTCATTCAAGGAAAACGAAAAGGATCAATTAGCGGGGCCGCTCTCCCTTTCCCGGTGACGTATCCACCTCACACAGTGTCAGGACAGGGATCTCCCTTCGTCCCCCGGAGCTCTCAGTGACGACAGTCTCCATCAGAGTCCATCTGGGAATCCTGATCAACACGAATCTCCAAAAAGTCAAATAGAGCGTTCCGCACTCCCTGATCATCCCGACTCACACTTTGTGCTGCCACACTGCCAAAAAAAAAACAGTCCGATTGAGTTTACATCGGATTCCCGCATCTCGACTCAGAACCCTACGTCCGTCCGATCGTATTTCTGGAGCCCAATACCAGGTCTTGCCCTTTCTCTCATACCTAGCGCGTCTTTTCAGCTCCAAGCTCAGGCTTGACCTTGACACAGGGCGCTACACCTCCTGCAACTCCAACTGGGGGAAAGCAGCATTCGAGCAGGGGTCGACGGAAGCCACAAGAGATAAGGCACTCTCGCACCCTCAGCGTCTCGCCGACCGCAATTTCATTCTTGAATCACAAGCACGCAATAAAATATTCTTGTTGTTTCCCAACATAATACAAACCATATACTCTGCCGTCTCGCAAACCCCCAGAATCCCTTGACGACTTCCAATGGTCCGGTCATCCGCAGTAATCCTCGATGCAAGACGCCTTGACTATTTAGACCACTACGACAACAATAACAAGCTTCCACTACCAATCCCAACATGACCGCCGCCGCCGCCACAAAGTCCAGCTCATTTCACAACACCATGTTTGAGCTTCCCAACTCTTCTCCCATGACTTACATGGCACACCACCACGACCGCGACCTCGTCCTGCAACAGTACTACCTCCTGCACGAGCAGCAAGAGTCCCTCCGCCAGCATCTCGACGAGCTTCGGTCGCCCGCACAGTCCGCCTTCCACTCTCCAATCGGTACGAGCCCCAACGCGGTCACGCCTTTCGCACAGGTGTCACCTTCAGAAGCCATGTCTCGACACCAATTCCGCAGCTCGTCAATTCCCACCCTCAAAAGGTTCTGCAGTCTGGCCGACGTCACCGAGCTGGCAGTCGAGGAGGCCAAGCTCTGTGACGTCAACGAGGGCATCAAGAGAGCATTGACGGAGCTGCTCAACTGCGAGGCCGTCCGTGGTGACAGGGCCTTCCGCACCTGGGTTCAGTCCCGACTTATGGAGACCGAACGAGAGTTGAGGAGCGGTCGCCGCAGAAGGAGTGCTCCTGAGGCGTAATTTGTCGCCTTTGCGTCCGTTCGTCTGTCGAAGATGATGGTGCATCACGCCACAGCGATTACGCATTGCCTCCACTGATGGGGCCTATGTGGGCAACACCGACTCAACACCATTGCCACTCAAGCAATCATGTCGCTTCTTTTCTTCTCTCCCGTTGTTCCCCTACATTGGGTTGGATAGGGCGCTCTACTGAATATTGTAATTAGACGCCCTGACGGGTACCTGCTTTTCTTTGTTTTTCTTGTTTCTCTCGCATTTAGCTTGGCGTTTCATGGGGAATCGGTTAACCGTTATCATCGTCGTCATTGCCAATCACATTCATCAACCACACCACGGACTATCGATATAGCAGACAAAGAGCATGGCAAGACAGTTTTTTTTTTTTTTTAGTTTTTTTAGTGTTTTGCTTGGAAACCGGCAGGGGTCAGCCCCCTCTATCATCATCAGCGCAAGCAGGGCCGACAAACTTGTTTCTCGGCTCCACTTTTTTCTCTTTTCTCTTTTTTCGTCTCTCTTTTCAGGCTTGAAACAAAAAAAGGTCTTGGGATTGGATTGGATTGGAATCTTGGGTAGGATTAAACACACTGCGGAGTGTGTGCAGGAAAATATTAAGGGGTAGGAACAGGGATAAAGCAAACATTGGCTGGACATTGGCTTATAATGACCTTGCTCTTTCACTGGTATAATTCCCTTGGCTTTGACCTTGATGACTTTGAAGTCATATAATTATACAGACACTATTAATTGTGCAACTGGTTCTGCATTGTGAATTGAGACGTTGATTTTAGGTTGTTGTTGGTTTCCAGGTTGTGTTTGGTGAGAAACCCGTCGACCCTAACCCTCATGACGTCGCGGGCCTTTTTGGGAGTTGCTCGCAAATTTGGGGGGCAGGGCACTGACAGCTTCCAAAAATTGGGTGGGTCCTGAACCTCCAAACATCACCATCGTCACTCTCTCTGCCTTTGATCGAAAACACACTCTCCATCAATTGTGACAACGATTTTTTTTTGATTTTTTTTTTTTAAAAAAAAAAATCTCTTTTCAGACTAGCAAACTTGTATCATTTTTAACGCTTTGACTGGTCTCTCTGGAGTTCTGCCGCAAAATGTCGGTCCTCCTCGAAACCAGCGCTGGCGATATCGTGATCGACCTCTTGGTTGACTACGCGCCAAAGATGTGCGAAAAGTAAGACCTCCCCAATCAGTTTTTCTTTTTGCCCTCATGTGCGATACTAACACATGGTGTCTTTGCAGCTTCCTCAAACTATGCAAAGTCAAATACTACAACTTCTCCCCCATCCACTCGATCCAGAAATCCTTTTCCTTCCAGACCGGCGACCCCCTCGGCCCCATATCCGCTCAATCCGACGGCGGTACGTCCATCTGGGGACATTTGTCAGGAAATCCAGCAGACAAAACCTTCCCCGCGCTGTTCCATCCGAGATTGAAGCACCTCGAGCGAGGCACCGTTAGCATGGCGACCGCACCCAGCTCCACAGACCCAGAGGCACGGGTCGCCGGCTCACAGTTCATCGTTACGCTGGGAGACAATACAGATTACCTCGACGGGAAAGCAGCAATTTTTGGCAAGGTTGTGGAAGGGTTTGACGTCCTCGAGAAGATCAACGATGCAATCGTCGACGAGCGTGGTCATCCCTTGGTGGATATACGAATCAAGCACACAGTTATTCTCGACGACCCATACCCGGATCCCGCTGGACTTAGAGAGCCCAGCGCTTCCCCTCCTCCCACAAAGGCGCAGCTCGCAACAGTCAGGATAGCAGAAGGGGAGGAGTTGGTGGATGAAGATGCTAGTGAGGAGGCCGCTCTGCTTGCCGAGAGGAGGAGGAAAGAGCGCGAGGCTGCCGCGCAGGCGTTGACCCTGGAGATGATGGGAGACTTGCCATTTGCGGAGGTCAAGCCGCCCGAGAACGTGCTGTTCGTTTGCAAACTGAATCCTGTCACGACGGACGAGGACTTGGAGCTCATCTTCAGCCGGTTTGGCAAGATCTTGAGCTGCGAGGTTATCAGGGATCAGAAGACCGGAGACAGTCTCCAATATGCGTTTATTGAGTTTGAGGACAAGAAGAGCTGCGAGGAGGCATACTACAAGATGGACTCGGTCTTGATTGATGACAGGAGAATCCACGTGGATTTCAGTCAGAGCGTTAGTCGGCTGAGCGAGGTGTGGAGAGATGATACCAACAGTAAGAGGAAGAGAGCCGCTGCATCAAGAGGTGGTGGCGGTGGCTGGGGTGGCGTCAAGGAACTGGAGAAGTGGAGGAAGTATAGGAATGAGGATGTTGTGGACGAGGATGATGATGATTACGAGATGGTCCACGGGATGGAGGACATCCGTGGTCGACACGCCGCGGACTCTTCACGACCGAGCGGGCCGAGCGAGCGGGACGAAAGAAAAGAAGCCGACCGGCGCGGGGGTGACAGGTACAACAAGTCTAACCACAACGATACAAGACGAGACACGGATCGACGCAGAAGTCGGAGTCCAAGAGGGGATCGATTTCGCGAAACCCGCGATGACAGGCGGGGGGGCTCTGGCCGCAACAACCGACACAGGGACGATCGAAAGCCGCCCCGCGGAGATCGGCGGGATCACGATCGTCGAGACGAAAGAGAGAGGGACAGGGACAGACATGGAGGAGGCAGGGGAGAGTATAGTAGACGCTAAGATGTGTCGTGTTCTGATGCTAACGGCCTCCAACATCGCATTGTACGTTGTACTGCGTTGCATCCCGCCTTGCGCGCAAATTGCTTGGAAGATACCATGGGATGGGTTCACAAGCCCCCCTCTTTTCCTGTCTTCGGTCAGTTTCTTGGTCTCTTGCAGTACGCATCATGTGTTTAGCATGTCTCTGACCTGTGATGTTCAACTAGCCTAGCCTATTGAAAGATTCTCGACTTGCAGTCAACGTGGTTCCCCTCCAGCCCCGAGTACTGTCTTGTTCGAGGCGATATCATGCATGAGACTGTTGTCCACGGCTGGGTGGTGTACCGTGTCGACCTCGATGCGGACTGGAGGCCCTTCGGGCGAACGAGGTCCAATAATGTCACGAGCTTCCACCATCTCTTTCTATACGAGTTTCGCTATTCACGTGGCGCACCGAAGTGGTTGGTTGGGTCCTGTTCATGTTTCGGGTCATTGAGAGTGGGGGAGCGGATCGTTCCTCGACGCCAGCTTCGATCATGTTCATGGCCAGGCTGGCCCCTGCCTCCCTTTACGCCGTCCCATGATGCAGAGGACGAGGTGGGATCCTGGTGCGAGCATTGTATTCGGTTACACTGGCTGACGACCAGGACTATCCATCAACCCCGGCGGCCAGAAAGATGACAATGGAAAGACGAGCAACCATCCCGCCCCTCAGATGTGTGCGGCCCGCCCTTTCGATACGGATTCGGTCCTCCTGTCAACCGTGCGAGCAGCCGTCTTCAGTTTCCCAGCATGCCGCAACGCTTCGGAGTTTGGCGCGGATGTCTCAATCCCCTTGCTCTCCCCGTGTCACTTTGCTCTATTCAAGGTTGTACAACTTATATCGGGGCTTCTTTGGCCATATTCAGCTCGTTTCGGCGTGGATCTAGCCCCAAAGTCTCAGGCAGCAAAGTCTATCGTCAGCCTGTGCAGTCCCGTTGCATTGGGCATGACATGGCACTTGGGTTGCCCATTGGGCCCTTGGGCTTCGAGAAGTCGAGCGGAAATGCTGATCTAGGGAAGGTACATCACGCCTGGTTCGCGGACGATATCTTCCTGCAGGGCCGCCTCGGCTCGAGTTTACGAGAACATGTTTGGATGCCCGTCACCCACCGTGCCGGGAGATGTTTGCCAACTTATGACAAAGCTTGCGCTCTCTTTAGTCCGTCTAGTCCGTGGTTTGAGGAGTGGGCAAGCGTGTGCCAGCAGACGCTGCCCGAGACCACTACAGGAGGCGCCGACCTGTTAGATCTCCTCATGACCCCCCGGAAGTTGTGCAACGGTTAACGCTTGTAATGGCTGTCCATTTTCGCCCTTTTACCCCTGAGAGAGTTCGTTGGTGGGGGCGTTCCTTGGCATACGCAATCTTGATCTGATCTCGTTTGCCGCCCTGCCATGCATGCACATGTCTCGTTTCTTTTTTCGCGACCCGCGTGTCGGGCAGCATTCTCATGAACCTGGACCTGGCCGGGAAGTTTCTTTGTTTTATTTCTGACACTATTTTTGTGTCAGCTGTCATCTCTTTTACTTTCCAGTCGTAAAGGTTCAGGGTGATAGATGGACCTCGCTAGGATCCCGCCTGCTTTGCGGAGCGTCGAGTGGTACACGATCGCAACAGGCCTGTATCTGAGGAAAAATTTGGGCAAGGCGCCTATCTCTTTGGCTACTTGCTTTTTCAGCAGTGGAAATCCGTCTTGTGCAGTTTGCAAGCGGGGAGCACCATCCGCGGGCCATAGCCGGTTCACGACATGGCCAAGCAGAAGTCCAGGGCTCATGCTGTGGAACTCGGATGGAAGACTGCCATCGATCTAGCTGGAAGTCGTCATTGACATGTAGAAGTTCTGATTGGGCTGGGCAGGCCAGTTCTTTTCGTGTCCCCTCGTTCTTTCTCTCTCTCTCTCTTTCTTCTTTTCCCCACAAGGCAGAATTATTGGGGGCAGATGATAGCGGATCAAGCAAAGCTGTTTCTATTTGGATGTGCAGGTCAGTGGGTCACGAGAATCCGAGACACGGCCAAGACCAGGTTCGCGCACGATGTTGGAAGGTGGCTTTTCATTGTCTGTTACTATTAGTCCAGCAGCCTGCTGTCCCGAAACTGCAGATTCTTTCCTGCAAGCCACTTTTCGATCCGTCTGATGTCTTTTTTTTCTTTCCGTTGCAACAATAGATCAAGCCATGAGTTTGTATGTATGTGCATGCCAGGATGCAAGTTCAGATTCTTGGTGATGTGGTACAAGGTGCTTTTGAAAAAGATTGCCTTTTTAAGTAAATTCTCTGTCCGAGTGTTCTCGATGCTCGCATACGACTTAGCTGTCAGTAAAAGTAAAGTTTTACAGATTTGGACGAGCCCTGGGAGGGTTGCAATTTTTTATGATGGTGTGTGTCGCTGGGAAGTCGGGATTCGGGTGCCTACATGTAACATTAGGATTTTTCAACTGCTACATGAGGGAGCCACGGTGGTCTTAGGCATTTTTTACTGTGTAATGGGGTTGGAATTTGAGCCTATCTATCTTCTTCTTTTTCGCTCTTCTTCCGGTATCCTTTTGATCACGTGCAGTCGTCCAGTTCACATGTGGCAAGGAAAACGAAACTCACACATGAGCGTTGGCAATTTGTACTACCGTTGAAAATTTAAACTCCAGTCGATCATGGCGCGGTGTGGTGTTAATTTGGGTGAACACTGCGCAAAATACAGTTGGTTGGTCACCGCAACCCGTGAATGCCTACATGTGTGTAGTGTACTCCACGGGGGCCAATTAGAAATGCTCCGACTGCCTTTGTAACTAGATAGTAACGGTTTTCTTGGCGATTTGTGGACTTGGATCTGACGAGCGGCCGAACCGTCTTTTCGGAGACAACCTCAAATGCCTGACATATGACGTGTATACCCGGTCTTTATAAAAGAGACTCGGAAGAGACTGCTGGGTTCGTTCAGACGGGCAGGTATGTATGCTAGTGTAAAGCCGCACGCAGGGCATAGGTGCTGCGCCGTGGTGGTGGTGGTGGTAGTATGTGCCCCCGAGGTAATTTACACGGTTTCGTCTCAGAGGGAGTACCAAAACTTATCATTGTAATGTACATGGTATCAATGGCTCCTGTGGTAGACGACGGAGATTTTTTTATTTTTTTTTTGTGTGTGTATGTGTGTGTGTCTGTCAGAGCGGACAAAGCATAATCATTCGATTTTATGTCACCTTGCCATACATTGTGTGTTGTTCGGTCATCCAGTCAAAAAAAAAAAAAAAAAAAAAAAAGGTTCAACCCAGCCGAGCTTTTGTGTTTTCGAATCACAAAGTTGGTTGGTATTGGGGACGGAGAATCCCGCGTTTCTTCCAGCATTTGTCGACCTCCATGGCAAATGGTAGCACTTGACAGGTTGAATGAACAGCACTCAAAGCACTCGGGATTGAAACATCAAAGATGCCTCCGCTGGAGGGGGTTGTTCCCGAAGTGTTGATTGGATCGCACTCAGGCTTTGGTGTTGGCCTTGTAGGGGCATCTTCTGAGTCTCGTCACGGTTCCCCAACGATCGTTAGTGGCTTATTGCAGTCAGGCCTCTATTTAAAAATGAAGAGAGGGGAGGTGGCCCCCTCGGTGTCACCTCAACTCGTTGGTTTTCGTCCCGTGTTTTAGATGCCAATTTTTCTTTTTAACAAGAATGTCGGTACCTACCCGATGCAGGATGCAGACAGCCTCCTGCAGGGCGGGTGGGCGCGTCTCGTGTTTGCCTGCCTGCACGCAGCCTGAGGGCTGGACCCTCGCCGGTCGTTGATGGTAATATGCAAAGCATACAATCACGGGCGGGTCCAAGCATCTCGACAAATCGGATGGCGTGCCATTGTGTGTATGCGGTTTTGCTCGGCCCTGCCGGCAAACGGAAAGGATAGATGAGGGAAAAAAAAGAAAAAAAAAAGATCGATCAGATTCAGTGTTTCTTAGGAAGGGGGTAAAAATGTGACAGGTCAGGGATGGTGCCTGTTTGCCCACGTTTTCATTTTTTTCTATTTTTTTCTTTCATTTTTTCTCTTGGGATTTGAAAAGGCAAGTTCTCGGGGGGCACCCCCTTTTTGCTAGGGGGGCACCCCCCCCCCCCCTAAGGCAATATGGCCAGCATTACCAAGTCCATTACTTCCAAGATACATTTTAGCCCGTTGCATAGAAAAAAACAGATTTTATAGCTAAATCGTATAATTAAAATGTCAAATAAAAACATCTGTCTACCTTGGCTACCATAAATGGCCAGCTCCTTTTTTGGATGCCTATACAGTCCCACCACCAATAACGCTCCCATGCCAACAACGGCCGAAAAGCTGATTTTTGCGCTTAAAAATCAGAAGAATTAGCTTTTTTGGCGGCCTTGGTCTTCTTGATAGGGGCCGACTTAGCTTTCTCAGTCGGAACGATGACCCTCCTACTTCGGGTCTTCCTGGGCGACGGAGCTGGGACTTCCTCTAGCTCCGTAAGCGGCATTGAAGCCATTACGATATGGCCATCGCCAATATCTATATTAGCCGCAGTATTAAGGACTACCGGCTTATTAGGGAAAGGCTCGTGCCTTTATCTCTTTGCAAGTATCTATAATGATAACCTCCGGGTCGGGGATGCCATTCTTACGGCGAATGTCTTTTATTGCTTGAAAAAGGAAGTTAAAAGCCTCTCTTTGCTCGTTATTGACTATGCTAAATTATTATTATTTATTCCTACTACCGATGTGCCCTAGGCAGGGCGTGCCGGTCTAGCAAGCTATCTTGGTGTATAGGAAAACCGTGCCAGTCTTCTGGCTGGGTGAAAAACCTATACTATCCCTTTCAGGTCTGTTCTCTTGACTTCTTCGTACTATAGTTTAAAGAAGCCCGTCCCAGACTAAGCTCCCTGCATTCCTACGTCTTGGTCCATAGCCGCCTGGTCCACGGCTGCTGTAGCAGCCGGGTCAGTAGTAGCCGTGCTTGGCTCCGTCATATCCCTTACCACTACTAGGTTTAGCTTTCCCTGCTTTAGATCCTTCGCCGCTCGCTCTATCGCAACGGCTATTGAGGGGGGTCGGCCCCTCGGCCGTTTTCTTCTTACCTTTTGGAATTCTTTGCCCTCCCCCCCTTGGAAGGTTATTTGCCGTGCTCCCGGTAGTCGTTGTTGCTCTTGGTTTTGTCGTTTTAATAGAGTAAGGTCAAACGTCTTTGGCCGGTACTGATATGCCTCTCTAGCTGCACCCCGGGCTTTTACTGCTTCCGGGCACCATCGTACCTAGGCCGGGTGCTTCCCTGTGCAATTCGAACATCGAAGGTTGACTTGATTGCTATGGGTAAGGCACTGGGCTTCCCCTGCCCGCCCCCCCTCCCCATGGGCCGTTGTACCGTACCGAGGGCATAATGTATGCTTCTTATAGAACCGTTGGGTATGTCCCTACTCCTAGTACCTATAGCATTGGGTAGCTTGTAGGGCAGCCCAGTACGGCTCGCAGTGTAGTATCTGAGCTCGCTAAACGACCCCTTCGTCGTAAGCCTTCTTTGCCTCCTCTTTGCTAGTCATCGTGACTAGCGCCGTTGCCCTTGTTACCCCTTCTATTGTCGGGATTCGAAATTTAACTCTCTCGACCGTTGTTAATCCAATCGTTTTGCCGAATTCCGCCTCTGTTATATCCTTTAAATCCCTCTTTAACATCCCTTTTACCAAGACTGTAAAGGTTCTCTTCGCTTCCTTTGCTTCTTCGCCGAATACCTTTTTGATCTACCCACTATTCCCAGCTTCCGTATGCCATTCCTTTATCTTTGCCTCCTGGAAAGTAACGACGACGTCGCTACTCTTGACTATGCTAAAGAAGTAGGAGAATGTGGTATTATATCCTGTTAAAGAGTTTGCTTGATAAAACGGTATATTGAATCGGTTGGTCTTATATGTTAAGTCGATATAAAGCATTTCGGGGAATTTCTTCATTATCTATATTATATTGTCGGTAGTAAAGGCTAGGCATTGAAGCTAATTAGGATCGTTAGGTTCTATCTGTATACGATAAGGCTATCTATTCTCCTTAATGTGCTTGATGAGTAAGCTGGTAGATATATATCCTTGAAGGAGAGTTTATCTATGGATTTGCTAGGCGTTATAGATATCTTTGCGGATAAGTACGGATCTATCTACCTGCTTCTTGACTATGGTATTGATCTCCCTTGCTCGTATAATTGGCTCGTCGAGTGCGGAAGTAATGACGTTAATCTCCTCCTGTGTTAACTTGCGGTATTGAGGATGCGCTAATGGATGACTTAAAGGTCCGTAGTTATATACTCGATGCTTGGGATCCTTATAGTTATAAAATCTCTAACCTTCTATAGTCTTTTTGGCGATGCCTTACCATATATAACCATAGTTGCATATTAAGGTTAATCGAGATCTCGCCTGGGACTTCCTTAGCTTACCACTACGGTTACAGATAATAGCATAGCGGGCAAGACCGGCATCCTCTCCTCGGCCTCTCTTCTTGCGACCTTGCCGGCGAATGATAGCAAAGCTATACGGCTTATACCAGTGCTTGTTGATAGAAGCTTATAGTGCCGCAATATCCGGGGCGCCGTCGTAGCCACTAGAGAGATCATCGATATCTCTAGGGATACCGAAACCGTCGTCGGGGTTGGTGATAGCTTTAATTTCGTCGTTAGAGGAGATACCGCTTTAGTTAGAAGACTCTAGCGCGTTGGAATCAGTCATGATAGCATCGTCGTCGTTATCGTCGAAGTCATAAAAAAGGCTTGGGTGTAGCACTCAGGCTACGATATAAGGCGGCATAGTTATATTGCTATAGTATTGTAAGTAGCCGTGCTAACATAAGCAGAAGCTTAAGCCATACCTAGGAAATCGTTGCTGAATTGCAAAAGGCCCGGAAATGGCTTTTTTAGATGATTTAGCTTGCAGCTATACGTAGGAGAATAGGTAGGAGGTTGGTTTGGAAGCTTGAATTGGAAGGCCGATTACAATTATATGCGGGGAACAAAGCGGTCTTGGCAATAAAGGCCCTATAAATTGAATAATAATAGAAAACCCTAACCCTATAGGGGGGGTGCCCCCCGAGAACTTGCCTTTGAAAAAGAGACGACCACTTCCTCGAAAGCAGAACGCACAGCCTACCTGTGCCCCATGATGAAAACCCGGGATATATTGGCCGCTGTTGACGTGGTGTTTCATCAACGAGACGTTATTGGTACGTGACATTTATCCGATCCGACCAAGCTACTCCTGCGCCTGGTATTTCAACACTTGTCGGCCTCGAGTGCTCGGCCCGGAGGAGTTGCCCTCACTCTTTGAGCATGAGAGGTGCTATTTTGGGGGAGCGACGGTTGTTGGGCAACAGCGTCTGCACGACGGGGATTGGCCAAGAGATGGAGGGGGCGATCAGCCACAGTATATGTATTAGCGGCATCCTGCTTGCGAGAAAGGGGCCAGAATACGGGTTGATGATTGTTTGTCGATTCGTCTAAACAAACATTTCGGGTACACAGATACACGAGTTCAGGGGTAAATGCTGAGAGGGCTGAAAAAGATGTGGCTTGCAATTGCATCGTCCGTTTGCAACCCCCGTTTCCTGATTTCACTCCTTCTCCTGACCGGGCAGACAGACGCTGGACGAGATAGCAGCCTGTGTCATGGGAATGATGATGCTTATGCGCGTACTACCCAAGTCCCAAGGAAGTACAGAGTACAGCCAAATGCCAATCTCAGAACCGTGATTTGTTTGTTTCGAAGCCACGGCAGCTGCCAGGGTACTTTTAGTACAACCAGGGTCTCATTGTATATATGTTGTATATTTTTTGCCCAAATAGGGCAAGGCCGTCTTCAAACCTGACGGTTGTTTGCACACAAGGAGCCAGAATCTCGATGGATGGCGGGGGCATGGCGGGAATCTATTCAACGCACGTCTCGAGGCACGGTGCATCAAGACACACTTCCACCATAACAACTCGGATGTTCCTCTGCGGAGATTCTATCAAACTGGTATACGGCCACCTGCCAAGAGGGCATCTACCAGTCCCACCATCATGCGTGTTCCCGCCGGTGGAGCTTTCTGATCTCCGCTGTCAAGCTGAGCTCGTGGGACCACAGAGTCACAGACCAAGGCTGGTCTCATGCTGGGCAAGTCGAAGAAGCAGATCCCTCACTCTTTCTCTCCCTACCTCTCATATCAAAGTGGGGACGCCAAGATGATATCCCCTTGCAAACAGAAAAGAGATAGTCCATATGGCCGGTGGTGCACGGAATGGCTTAAAACAGCCATAACGACATTCTCACCTCCCTCTCCAAGTGCAAGTTGTCTCTCTCTCTTTCTTCATACCCCTTCATACCCCTTCACAGACTGGCTCACACACACCACTTCGCAACGTTGCTGTATTATACATTGTCAAGTACCGGGCCTTTCAAATCTCGGTGGGGGCTCTCACGGAGCCACGTCCTTGGGCGCCTGTTTTGATTCAGAAAATACAGCCCAGGAAGCAAGGTAATCAGGTAATGTCTCAAGCCCTCTTCCAAACCTCTCGGCCGAATCCTTTCCTCGTCATGCAATCAAACTCATTTGCATACCAGGTACATGGCATGCTTTGTGTGGTATTGTGATCTAGCACTCGCTCATGTTGGACTTGTATAGCGAATTTCAACGCCACCACACGCTGACACACCATCTCGATCAGCGGCAATCTTATACCTCCTCGCCTCTCTGGCGCATCTCAGCTCGACTCCATAATTCTCAACTGCCGATTCGGAACCAAGAGCCAGGGGTCACTGAGGGTTGGTATCGATCGGGTCTGCTGCCCTCCATAACACAGACCAGAGACAGGAACATTTCATAAACAAGAACAAAACGCCTATTTCCAGACTCCTGGGGGCTTGGGACAGCTGAGACCGGGGGAAACTATCTGCCTTGTTCAGCTGGACAATGGTGTCCCAGAGTCACGGTTTGTATACCGCCACCGGCAGCGACGGGAGACTCGGACGGTCTTATAGCAGCAGCCGGGCGCCCTACCCGCAGTACTATCCGTCATCCGAGCGCCGCGGGTTTACTTTGCCCTCACACTCGCACGACTCCCGAGCACTCAGCATGGCAGAAGCCGCCCAGCACCAGCACCAGCAGATGGACTCGGACTCGGGTACGCCCCAAAGGAAGCGCATTGCCGTGGCGGTAAGTTTTTCTTTATCCAACATTTGTCCATGTTACCTCGAGTTTGTTTTACTGACATGACCCCTGAAAACAACCAGTGTGGACGATGCCGCAAGCGCAAGATACGATGCAGCGGTGATCCGGGACAAGGCCAACCGTGCTCCAACTGCAAGAATGCAGGTGCGGAGCCATGTCAGTTTCTCCGGGTACAGTTTGGATGGCTCATCTCGCAGCGCGATGACTCGAGTTCTAACCTTTTTTTACTCTCGACAGGTGGCATCTCGGGAAACCCCTTTTCGCGCCGACATAAACGACTTTGGCTACAGTCACAGCGACGCGAGACTCTACGCCACTCGAGGAGGAGCTCCCGCCGCCATTGGATACCCCCAGGACCTCCCGACTCTCGGGTCGGCCGATCACCTTCTTTCATCCTACCGCGGAGCATCGGGCGCCTACTCATCCCAGGCTTACACCCCAGCGGCAAAGGCCTACTATCCCGGAATTTCGACCTACCCAAGCCCCTACAGCGATGACTTTGATTACACGGGCATCCCCGTGCCTGCGTCACAGACTGTGTTGCACCCCGACCCGGTCCAGGTCAACGTTGGAATGCCGATGCCGCCGGCATGGCCAGGGAGCTCAGGGGCGGGCAGGACAAAAACGGGACCGACGCCACCATACGGCCATTATTACGGCATGGATCCAGAGACATCGGCATACTCGCCATACAGCAACGCCGGCGGTCTCGTTCATCGTCCAACCCACCCACACGGCGGGATGCCAGTGAGCTCGGACGGGCCCAGCTTTTCATTCTCCAACGTGGCCGCCTCTCTACCAACCTCTCCGCCCGCCGAGCGCCTCCCACCCCTCCCAAACCCTACGGGCACTCGCTCCTCGACCCTGCCGTATCCTCCCCACACCGTCGGAGGAAGCAAACACAGCACAAGCAGCACTTCTCCTACGCACGCCCTGCCATCCGATCTAACCACAGCAGCCAGCTACGCCACCAGTAACGGATTCGACACAGCGGCCCTTCCGACTTACTCTTCCAGCCAGCACTCGACTTCTTCTTCGTCCCGAGGAGGAGGAGGGGGAGCCCCCGGCACGTATTCACGCTCTGCCCAGCCAGAAGCCATCTTCAGCGACTCCACTCGAGACGCATTAACCAGCAACGGTCCAGCCTTCGACCCCGCAGGGATTTACTCGTCGGAAACAAGGAGAGACTCGCACTCAGGGGTTGGTGGTGGGGCGGCCAGCAACAGCAACTCGAGCAATTCTTCCTCGGGCTCCTCCTCGTCCGCGGCAGTAGCAGCAGCAGCAGGATACGCCCCGGCCGAGAGCGTGCACGAGGCAACCGGCCACATCGCACCTCACCCGCACCCGCACCCGCACCCGCACCCGCACCCGCACCATCATCATGTAGTCCATGCCGAATCCCGGCAGGTGGCTGTGACCACCCGTCACTAGCTGGCTTTGGGCCAATCTGTTCTATAGATACGACTTTTGGCACGAAGCTGAAAAATGCCGACTCCCGTTTTCAACTTTTGGACAGGATTCTGGATTTGTTTTGGATTTTTTGTTTCGGGTTTATTCTGGAGTCTGTTGGAGCCACCGCCGCTCATTTCTGACCCATGATTTGGAGTGGGTGGTCGCACGACAGATTCTCTCGTCTTGACCACCACCACCACAACTGACTAGCTCGCTTTTCCCGGGACCGAAGTGAGTTCGATAATTACATCGAGTCAGACAACGCAAACGACATACCACATCACCCGTCTTTTCTTTTTAGTCGATAATCTCACAACTAATTTTTGATGTTTTACAGACAGACATAAACAGTGTTGTCAGATTATCATGTCTTTTATTTATTCTTTTTTTTTTTTGGCCTTTCCTCTTACATACACTCACTTTTCAAGGAGGTGAGGGGAATGGGGTTTGCCCGGTTCTGTTTTTTTACATATGTGAGAAGGGAGAAAGGAAAATAACAAAACCCCCCATCTTGAGAATTTCCCTAGCCCGGTTTGTTTTTGCTTTTTTTTTTTTTTTTTTTTTTTTTTTTTTTTTTTTTTTTTTTTTTTTTTTTTTTTTTTTATTTTTATTTTTTTTTTTTTTTTTTTAATATAAAAAAAAAAAAAAATAAAAAAAAAAAA
>MU858917.1:0-37690 GCA_033297175.1 Cladorrhinum sp. PSN332
TAACACAACAAAAAAAAAAAAAAAAAAAAAACCCACCCAAACCCCAACGGTTAATATGTTTTTTTTTTTTTTTTTTTTTTTTTTTTTTACCCCCCCCCCCCCCCCCCCCCCCAAAAAAAAAAAAAAAAAAAAAAAAAAGAAAACACCGAAACCATGAACCCAATGACAATGAAGAAGAATATACACACTAACCATCCCATCCCACCGTCCTGATAGTTTTCTTTTTTCAGAACAAAACCCCCGCCATTCCTGGTACTCCACCTTTCTCAACAGTCCCATCCATACCAAGTCCAATCCTCCATCTTATTTCCATCGATCGTCCCCTTGCCTCTGCCCTTACTGCCTTACTCAGCTTCTAACGAGTGCCCAACCCTCTAATCCACTTCACCATCCTGCTCCTCATCCCCTTCTTATCCCCACTATCCTTGAAGGCCGACGACTCCTTCCCCATCTCTTTCATCACAGCCTGAGATTCCCTATTCTTCTCCTTCCTCCTCCTCTTGCTCCCCAAGATCGAGTCCCGCTTGCTCACCAGCATCCCAATCGAGCTTCTCTTCCACTTACTGTCCTCAGCGCCCGAAGACTGCTCGTGAATCGAGTTCCTCCTGCTCCCAGAGCAAACACCGCTAGCAAGTCTCAAGCTGCCGCACCTCGAGTCCGGCAACATGCTTATTGTTATATTGGCGGCTCCAGGAGCAGTAGACTGAGAACTTCTGCCCAGTTCTTCGGAGAGTTTTGACTCTATCAATGTCGGCGGGGGTACTACTAACTGTTCTGCCGGGACGGCGGTAAGATTTTCGGAAGTAGAACTCCAAGCTTGTAACCTGCGCTGCATGTAGGCCGCTCCCGTGCTGGTCGCTCTGCGCGGTGCTATACTCGATGCTGGCGTAGAAGCGCGGGAGGACAGTTCAACAACTGGACTGGTGAGCGCGGAAAACTTTTCCTTGTCAAGAGACAAGCACCTGGCAGGCAAGGAATTCCGTTTCGGCAGGTTGATATTGTTTTGGCCCGGCGACTCGCAGGCTGTGGTGACGGTGGTCGCTTCCGAGTGGCAGCTGCGGCTACCCCACGTGTTTCGGCGGTTACGGCCAGCGCGGGGAGCGTTGTAGCTGGAAGGAGATGTGACGGTTTCGCTGTGAGCGAGGTGATGAGTAGGTGTATGGTTTGGTGACCAGCCGGAACGAAGGGCTACCCAGAGGGCGGTGACGGCGATGAGCATCTTGGTCTTGTCGTCAACTTGGTGAATGGGTCGGTTGAGGGAGTCTCCCCTATCGAGAGAGAGGGGGTTGCTACTGAGGCCGGAATCGCTTTCTCCATCGGTTGAAAATCCTAGTGAGGACAGTTGCGAGGGTGAAGTTGGAATGCTGATTACTCCTCTTGAGGGGTTGTTGACGGAGTGAGATCGGCCTACTCGTGTGGCAGGAGGGTGCCGGCCGGCCGAAGGGGCTACTGAGGTGTAGGTGTCCTGGACGTCAAGGGAGGTTGGCGTTAGTGTTGCCAGGACCGGGTGTCTCCGGGTCAGGGGATTTATGGTGCTAAAAGTGTAGCGGGGTTTGGGGGAGACCGATGACGGAGTGCTCGGTTCTCCCGAAGTCGAGGAAGTCGGAGATGTAACCAGCTTGTGCCTCCGCACCCATCGTACGGTTGTCGTGTGTCCTTGATCATCGGTGTGCACAAAATCGAAAGAACCGTTAGGTAAAGGTGTAGCAAGCCATACGGAGCCGTCGTCAAGCACAATTTCCGCCTCGTCTGAATGTCGCAGTGGGCTGTAGACGGCAACGAGTCTCCTTTTCTCCAGCGCATCTTCGCTTTCCGACTCGGCACTGTCGCCTTCCAAATGATCGTCATCCCTTCTCACCAAAACAATATCATCGTAAGCTAGCTGGTGTTTGACGCCAAAAATCCCGGGAAAGCGCTTGGCCAAACGGGGTGCTATCACCGGACCAGCGATTCTCGATGATGGGAAAACCTCCAACACTGGCCGTGGTCGACCATCCTCTGACACTTTCTGAAGTTGTAACAACAGTCGTGGTAGCACTTTTCGTACATATTTCGTTCGATCGAGCAAACTTGGAGTTGGATATCCAAGGCCGTAGGTGGTGCTTTTGCGTGGGACCTTTTGTCGGCGACGTCGTGGAGGAGACCGAAGGGTTCCGGCACCATCGTTGTTGGAGGGCGCTGCATCACTCAGGTCCGAGTCAGATTGTGGATCTTCTGGTTCCATGGGCGTTTGTGGAGGTGCGTCCTGTGGCTCTCGAAACCGGACAATGGGCGATGGTGCACGGCGTGGGATGTAATCTGAAGCTGGACGTTGCCGAAGAACAGGAGCTGGTTTGGATCCATCGGTGCTCACCCGCTGCCTCTGTGGGGCAATCAAGGCGGACCTGAGAAGGGGTTTTCGTAGGTTATGGGCGGGTTGAGGCCCTGAGAATTCATGCCCGTGGATGCCGGCGCCAGAGTGTAGAAACATGGCTTCGAACAGTTAGACGGCGGTTCTGCAATTTGCAGAACTCGCGAGGAAAAATGGGAAGGTGTTGTGAGATTCCCCCAAAGTTAAGATATGCAGGACCAGCCCACATAATAGTCAAGTTCAAGTTTAGGAAAGTTCAAGTTCGGTTTAGGTTCGACGTTGAAATCTTGGGACACTGGAAGCGATTCTCCTTCCAACAGCCCTGACTCCACCAGCAGGGTCAATCGATGAGCTACCTGACCGTTGGGGCCATTAAGTATTTTTGAGCAAGATTTCTCGAATCGCGAAAGGTGTCGTGGAAAATATCGGATAAGGCCCTAGTTCGGAATCGTCCAAAGTCTAATGCCCCGTCGGATGTTGGTTCTTGGTTCGTCTGTTGTTGACAGTTGGAGCGCCAAGAATATGCGCTGTGAATGAATGGCGAGAAATAAAGAATGCACAACGGATTGTCTCTTGGTTTGTTTCCGACTGAATCAAATCGTCTAATACCATCCCACCTTCAAAAGCGGTCAATGAGGTGGGAGAGAGGGGAGGGGGAACTGAAAAAAAAGCACCCCCCTGGGAAGAAAGGGAGGTTTTGTGAATTAAAGCTGAAGTCCACGGCTGTCATCCGCAGGGATGTCAGTTAGTTCTGTGGGCCCTGTGGAGACGGGTACCTCGTGGCACCGCGCAAGATGATCTCCACCGGATTTACCTCGCTGCTGCTGCTCCTGGTTAGCCTGCAAAAAGGCCTGGCCGGGCTGTCACCCCAAGTCACTGACTGGGCTGCGTGCTGTGGGAGCCCGTTCAGTGCCGCGTGGCCGGGACAATACCACTGTACAAGCACCAAAAAAAAAACAAAAAAAAAAAACAGAAAATAGTATCTCGCACCTTTTGGTCGGTCGAGGTCGAGGCGGTCAGTGCAGACCAAGACCAACTGTGCGTCGACCGGTGCAATGGAAGCGGCCCGATCAAGTGGGTTTTTCAGCAAAACAATATCGAGTGATCCCCGATTTGAGCGAAATTCTTTTTCCCTTTTTTTTTTACCCTCGGACCAGCGCTATCATGGGCGGGGTCGCCTTGGCTGCAAAGAGAAAGCAAGTGACGACGAGATGTTTGAAGACCCTGAGTCTTGTTTTAAGCCGGGGATACCTAGGTGAGCGAGGTTGCATGCAGGAGGCGTCCACAGGTCGACAAGATATATGCTACCAGTTATAATCCTGGAATATCCAAAATCCAAAAGGTGTGTATGGAAAGCTTCGGAAATAAAAATTATTAATCTCCAGGTCGTCTTGTCATTTGCAGACAATTCTGGCTCAAGTGATCATTTGTTCCTTCGGAAAGATCTCTGCCTGATTGACTGTTTGACAAGAGTGATTGAAAAGCTCTGGCGGGGCCAAGAATTTGGAACCAACAGAACGGGAACCCACACGGACGCGGAGGAGTGAAAGTGCCCGATGTCCGTCCGGCCCGATCGGCTGCCCGCATCTTCGTCTTTAGTGGGTCAATGATGCAGTGACTATCCATACTACTAGTCGGATTTTGTTCATAACCCCGATTTTGCTTATAATATTTGCTCTTGTTCACCTGACAGAAAACCGATTTAAGATGGATTTGGTGGAGAATTGTGCAGGATATAATTTTACAATTAATCAGCCCACAGGCGCGAATTAATGGGCCTTTTGTGTTACTTCGCGCGTCACAGCAAGTCCGATATACAATTATATCAACGCAGCGGCACGGTTTGATGAGTGAACCAAACAGATCTGTGCTGATAGGTAATCATGGAAATGAGAATACTCTGGAAAAGGAGGTGTTTCGCGCTGAGAAGTGGTTCTCGGAATCAACCCGAACGGGTCGCAATGTGGGGCTGGAAGTGACACTCCTGCAGGCTAGGCTTGTCACGGAACCTTCCAAATTGCAACCACATCATTCAACCCTCCTCGACAGTCAAAACGGGCTCGGCAAGCGAGAAACAGAAAAGAACCGTTTGAAGAATAAACCTTTTTTTTTTTTTTTTTTTTTTTAGAAACCATGTCCTATTGATTGCATTTACCTTTCTGCCAATCCCGGACTCCACTTTTCACTTCACCACGGGCAGTGACCACCCAACCCCCCCTTTCATCATGAACGCCACGACGTCACCGTCTCATAAAGCAAAAGAAAATCCACCATTAAATCCTTATCTCACCATTCTCACCGCTTTCGCATCATGGAAAGCTTTCCTATTCGCCGTCGCGCTGGGGAGCGCCCTTCTAACAGGTGACGCATATGACACGTCGGGGAGCCTGGTGGTGGTATTCCCGGCCCAGGGCGGCGCGGGAGGAACGGCAAATCCAACAACGGCGGAAGCCTCGGGCCAACAATTACTCCAGCCCTATGGAAGTGAGCACTTCCTAACGCGGATCACCGCGCGCTTTACCAGCTGGGACGCAATCTACTTTGTAACCCAAACCCGACGGGGATATCGCTTCGAGCAGGAATGGGCCTTTGGCGCGGGGTTACCGACTGCGGTCAGAGGACTTTTGTACAGTGAGTTACATTGCAGTTTGAAACAAGACTCTGGCTAACTTTTGTGGGTAGCTCTGAGAAGTCTCGGGGTTGTTGGTGAGACTGAGGGAGAAGGTGCATTGTATGAAGCCCTGGGAGGTGTTTTTGTGGCCAATGCTGCCCATCTACTTTCTGCATTTGTGCTCTACCGCCTGGGATGCTTGGTTTTGGGGAACAAGAAGGTATCGCTTCTCGGAGCGGTGTTGCATGTTTTCTCTCCAGCTGGGTTGTTCCTTTCGGCTCCGTATGCAGAGAGTTCCTTTGCGCTACTGTCATTCTTGGGATATCTGCTGTTTGCCTTGAGTTGTGTCACCGAGCGCCAGTCAGTTTACCGAGATTCCGGGTTAGTGCTCTCGGGGATACTGTTTGGGTTAGGCACTTTCTTTCGGAGCAACGGTATCCTGAACGGGATTCCGTTTGCCTGCGAGGTGATCCGGCATCTTCCGAGCCTGCCTCGGCGTCCAGTTGATACCGTTCGCCGCATGATCGCCTTGGGAGTTGGTGGAGTCTGTGTGGCGGCTGGATCTGCGATTCCTCAGGCAATTGCTTACCAACGGTTGTGTTCCGATGCTTCCGGTTTGGGAGAGCTCAGACCGTGGTGTCAGAGTTTCCTGCCAAGCATTTACACCTTTGTGCAGGAACATTATTGGTAAGTCTTTTTGTCACCCATCTATGACATGGCATTACCCAGAAGGGAAGAGTCATAACTGATCACCTGTTCCATCTTGTTTAGGAACACCGGATTTCTTCGGTACTGGACCTTGTCCAACATACCGCTCTTCCTGCTCGCTGCTCCGATGCTCACGATCCTGTTCAAGTCCGGGATGGATCAACTGACTTTGGGTCGGGATGAACCCCAGCAGAAGAAGACTCCCGAATCGTCCCAAGTCTTCGCCCTTCTCCAATCTATGGCGGCGGTCCAAGTGGTACTCGCCGTCCTCGCCATAGCCATGTACCACGTCCAGATCATCACGAGGATATCGTCCGGTTATCCCCTCTGGTACTGGTGGTTAGCTGGCCGTCTTAGTCAAGGAGAGAAGACAGCAAGTCACATTGTCAAGTTTATGGTCATCTACGCCTCCATTCAAGGAGTGTTGTTTGCTTCATTCCTGCCGCCAGCGTAGCCTGCTGGCAGGTAGGTAATGTCCATTATTGTATTATCTACATTAATTCTAATTCTATGTACATGATTCATATTACTGTTTTCTAGCATGTGTTATTTTCCTGTCTCGGACAGTTCTGTTTGTTTCCCTCAGTCTCTCTATGCTTCACCCCGACCTCAACCCACCCCTAACCAACCAAACACTCGCCATCACAGGCGTCACTATGGCACCCATCGCACCGCCCAAAACCAATTTGAACAACTCGGGCGTCCACCGCTGTTCATACACCCAGTCGTTACCCTCCCTTTTCCCCACAGCTATTAGGATCCCAACCGTCGCGGGCCAAAACACCATCATACAACCCATAGTTAAGACCCCAACCCTCATTACTTGCCCTATCAGCCACTCTCCCCAGTCTTCACCTAGCCCACCCTCCTCGCCCTCATCCTCGTCTTTGCTCAGAAACAAAAACCACCTCAGACATTTCGACTCGGGTTCATCGATCCATCCAAAAGGCGCCACGCCCCCGGTAGCTATATCCCTTCTCACAAGGAAATACTCGATAAACCACGTCGTGATACAAGTCAGCACGACCGTTACGGCCGCGTCGCCTGCCAGGGTGGAAGGAAAAGCCCACAGCGTTATTTTTGCGTTCTGATAGTTTCGATACAGCCCGTAGGCTATGCCGAAGTTTATTACCCCAGACACAATGAGTGGCAAGAAGGAGGAAACAACGAATAAGTAGACAATTTGATGGGGGGTGAAATAGTTCGTCGGCGGGAGCGGTTGGTTTTGGGTGACGGTTGGTTGGCGGATGGGGAGGATGTCTGGGTCTGCGTCCGGTGAGGTTGTGGGCCTGTAGGGGGATGTTGATTTTGAGGGACGGCGGGAGTGGCCGTGGTAGCTTCGACTGTTGCGGGAGGTTCGCCGGGAGGGTGGGGGTTGTAGGGAGTATGAAGGGGAGACGCGGCGGGTGGATGGGGGAGGAAGAAGGCCTGAGGTGCGTCGGTTTGGTGAAGGGAGAGGAAGGTTGGATGGTGGTGGTGGGACCGGGACGCTGGAGGGGACGCGGTATGGTTTTGGTTCCCGAGGTGGACGGTGAGAAGAAGGTTTTTGGTATCCGAGGCCGTTTTCGAGGTCGGAGTCGGTGGTTTCCGGAGGTTCCTTCTCCATTGCCGCCGCTGGCGGATCGGAGTCGGGTTTCGAACTGTGACGTCGAGAAAAGGGGTTCCACTTCATTGCTGCTGCTGCATATGCGGGAGCGGGAGCTAAGTAGCGGCGGCGGCGCGAATGCAATGGTAATGAGTTTTTTTTTTTTTTTTTTTTTTTTTTCTTTTACAAATCTTTCAAGTTTCGGTGGGTTTGAGCGTTTTTCACATGGGACGATGAAGCTTTTTTTCCCCTTCTCCTCTCTGGTACGATTTAAACGCAAAAGATGAACGATGGATTGATGACATGGTGAAAAAGACGCGGCCTGCTCAGCAAAGAGAGAAAAAACAAAAGACCATCAGATGGATGGCTTCAGGGGTTTGAACTCTCACCGCCCTTAACCTCCCCTTGAACAGATCCATTCAGTGGTTCTTCTTTTGGGTAAAAAACCAGGGTCGGTAGCGAGCGACGACACTAGAATTTCATTTCATTTCAACACCTTCATGGTTTCTTCCCTCTGCAGATATCTTTCTGACCAAAAACACAAAACGAAAAAAAATCATGATACGTTGATGATTTGTTTGGGAGAAGAAGCTCTCACCTCCTCTTATTTGAACTTTTGAAACATAATACCCAAAAAAAAAAAAAAAAAAAAGCATGTGAGAAAGCGGATTTCCATCTCATCAGAAGTTTTTCGTTGATGAAGGGGGGGATCCTTGTCAAGATGTGGAGATTCTCGCAAATGAGGGTATCCACAATTAGATTGGAATTTCTGCCGAAAGCTGTATCCCGGCTGGCCCCCGCACACTCGGTCGAGCCCGGATCTTCGGCAGTCATTCGGGGCTGATAAGAGAGTTTAACAGAACTGGGTTGCCGTTGAAGCTCGATAGTGGAAGTTGTGAGAAGTTGAAACATGTTGTTTGTCGTCTTTCGAGATTGACTTGATCGATTGTAAGAGATCTCTCCCTCTGTTGGATGTCGATGCATCCTCTGTAAACCGGATGGCCTTGTAGGTACAAATGACATGTGAGAATATGAAGTCCCTGTAAATTCCGATTGCCAGTTCCCAAGAAAGTGCCCTGACAAAAGTAAAGAACAACAACTTATTTTATATTGCCCGGGGTATGTGCATTTCTCCCAGACTCTCCCCCAGTTCAAACCAAAAGGATAATGAGTATGCCCAGAAAGAAGTGAAGATCACGTAAAGAGTAAATGATCTGAGTAAAGCGGAGTAAATAAATTACAACCAAGACTAGATATCTCCGAAAGGGGTAGATAAATTAAATCGAAAAGCTAAAGTTGAGTGCGATTCTTCCTAATTTGTATCATCCATTAAAAATACGTCTTCTTATATCCCTTTTCGCATACACAGCTACGGATGACGACGGGACGAGTGCGGCCGTGGACTATATCGGCCACTTTTGCGACCACCTCCTCTCGAGGGGAAAGTACGATATCCACCGCCGCCCTTGTAACCAGAATATTTGCGCTGATATCCATGATCAGAACGCCGGTCTGGGCTGTCATCCAACCTAGGTGTCTTTTCCCTTCTCTGGCCATCTCTGTCGTCGCTGTAGTCCCGTTTACGAGATACCGCCGTGGAAGTGGAAGCTGAGGTCAGTAAACTAGCAGCAATGTCATGCGTCGAAGCGCTTGTGGGCCGAACACTGGTCGGCCGCTGCTCCTTCTCACGCTCTTCCTCCTCCAGGAGCTTACGCTCCTCTTCCTCGAGTCGTTTCCTCTCGGCGACAAGTACTTTGGCTCGACGGTAACGATCTAGCTTCTTGGTTCGCGATTCCGCATCATAATATTCGGTAATTTCGAGCCAGTCTTTGAGGTCAGGGACTTGGTCCAATAAACGTTGCATAGCTTCGACTGGGGAGATGGGCTCGGCTTGCACGGAGTCGGCTTTCGGGACTGAGGATAGATCTCGCGTCGTACCGTGGCTGTCGGTGGTTGATACCTCACCCTCTTCCAACGACGAATTTGGGCCTTGAGCGGGAGGCAGCGACGATGACGGCTTGACCTGAGGAGTTGTGGGAGGGATACTTTGGCCGAGGCCAGGAATGCCACCATATAATTGGGGCCCCACGGGAGAACTGGACGAAATCAAAGCTGCAATGTCATTGGCATTTGGAAGGAAGGGCGTCTGGGGAGGCTGTTGGGGAAGCTGCTGAAACAAAATCGTCGGCTCTGTCTCTCTGGCGAGCGCCTCACCCTTCTTGCGATTGCGAAGAAGTTTCTCTCTCAGCTCTGCAGCACGAGCGTCTAGCGCAATCCGGGGCTTGGGTGGTAGTGATGGTGTTGATACCTGAGGGAAGAATCAGCAAGTGGTTTATAGTGAAAAATAAAGAGAAGATTGGTACGTTTGTCAATGCAGACTGCACAAGCTGCTTTTCGTTCGGCATGATGGAGTTGTTTGATGAGATGAGATCTATTCCACTGATTGATGTCGTGTGCTGTGAGACACAGGAGCGATGAAATGAAGATGACAGAGATGCGGTTACTTATCATTCGGATGTGAATAAAAAAACATTTGGGTGTGGCGCACGCATCAAAACGCAGTCGTGCCGGATGAGTGAAAACACTCACTTGTGAATGTGGTCAAGAAGGAAGTCATGGAAGTCAAAGTTCTCCAGGCAGACCCACAAAAATATACTGATGGCGCCCATTGAGAATTCGCATGTAAACACCTAACCCTGAAGGTGCATAAATACATCCCAGCATCCAACGGGACAATTAATATAAGAAAGATGCCTTGTGTTAGCACGTGGTTAGGTAGCTTCAACTCAACAAAAGATACCTCATTGCCGTAACTACTTTTTATAAAGTAAACCTGAAAGTGTTCTCCCCTTCCCTTCGTTTACCGACCTCGTTGAGCCATTTGGAAGCTGCAGCCGTCCGAGTGGGGTCCCGAAGCAGCTGAGTGTCCCGGGCGACTTCCGTTGGCGGGGAGGAAGGAACTCTCTTGAAGAGTAGTCACAGTCCGGGCAATGATGGATTGACTTTGGTGTCTGAACTGCCACTCGAAAAACTTTCATTTCAAGGGAACATTCTGCAGAATTCTGTCGGCTTCGGCAGCCTGCAGGTGTCCAACAAATAGGCAACAAACCGACCTCTTCCCACCCGACTGAAGAAGAGAACTGTTCTGCCATGGATACGCGTTGCCTTTATTCCCATTTTTTTTTTTTTTTTCAGAACGATGTACCCTCATTTACATCAATCTCAATCTCTCATTTGATCTTCCCTATCATTCTTTTCCAAGATGCAAATTCTGGAAGACGGGCCCCGCTTCATTAGTTTCATCTCCGAACCGCATCACCGAGGCTGCTGTTTACTGCAGTTGTCCGGCCCCCGAAGTCCACGGCTATCATTGATAAATTATATCCGTATCCTCTCTCGCTGCGCCCCGTAGATCGACCACCTAGCCGCCACTCGGCACTCTTTGCCTGACTATACGCATAGAACCCGTGGCTATATTACCAAACAAATACCGATAGGGCGGCATTGACCTCGACATCGACAGCGTTGGTAGCGAAAAGCACACCCAAGCTCATCATGGGCGGTGTAGCCTGCCAATCCGGCGGCATCGAGACCCGCTTCAACGTCACCGTTGGATGCGGATGCTGGTGGATGCTTGGAGGGCCGATCATATCATGACGAAGAAAACTTAACGGGATGGAGAAGGATGCTGCAGGTAGCAGGCGGAAGGCGCTTGCGGATGAGCAAAATGGGTGTTTGCGGGCGCTTCCATGTTTCACAGCAGCATGATGATTTCAGACGGGATGTTTTGCGGCTGCTTGGCCGGCCCGATTCTCCGAATCTCTCGCGGCGCTACGCCGCCCCCAGGCAATGAAAGCGCTGTCAACAGCCCACTTTGTTCGTTGGACGTCTGGAAGATGGAAGCTTGGAGATTCCCCACAGACGTTTGGATTTTAATATTTGGAGGCTCTTGTGGTGGGGTTTTGAAGCCAAGCGAGCGCTGTCCCTTGCATAAGTTGAACCCTGACGCCCCTTATTCAACCCCTGTTGCCGCCGTCAACGTCAACACCAAGAAAACTCCCCGCTTTCAACCCCATCATCAACCATCACCGTGTTTCACGCCTCGAGATGGCGGATCCGCCACATCAGATGGCGTAGCCGGCCAAGCAATTGGCAACTGATCCATTTCAGGTCAGATCATGCAATCCATGCTTCACATCACTCTGATCACTTTCCCAGCACCATGGGCTGACCTTGGCAACCCCCCACCATAGTACCACCATCACGCTCGACATGGTTGTTTTGGTTTCTTTGAGCCCGCTTGGAGTTACCTGATCTGTTATTATTTTGGTCCTTCATGGGCCGCCGAGTGTCTCAATGCTCCCAAACCTCCACCTCGGGAGATCACCCTCAGCTACGATGTTGCCTAGGTATTGTCCTCTACTTGCTGTAGGTTGTATGGTGAGGATCGATGAAAGTGATGAAACCCCTCACTATGGGCAGCTAATTTCACTGAGACGGCAAAAGCTCGACTTCTGCTGCCGTCATCACCGTTACCGCCGTAGCACGATGTGATGTTCTTCCTGGTTCCCAAGTGGGCTCACCACTAGCTGCGGCTTCAACGTCCCAACATGGTCAAGGTTACCGTTCAGGGGTTGTCATCAAGCGCCTTGGACATCTCATCATCCTCAGCCAACATATAAGGCAATGGTGTATCCCACCATCAGCATCACTTCTCTCCTCACCAGGCGCAACGCGACCTTTCAAGCATACTCACTCTCATTCATTCTCTTTTTTTCAAAAGTTACATTCACTGTACATCCACATTCGCTTCATTGACTGAAGATATTCTTTCTCAACACTTACCAACTACCACACGGTCCATATTCACTCTTTCCGCGAGACGGTCCAGCTCAAAACTTTCGATATTTATCACTCTTCAAACACTCGAATCTTCAAGATGCCTTCCTTCACTTCCAAGACTCTCCTCGCCGCCTTTGCCGGTGCTGCTTCCGTCGCTGCTCACGGCCACGTCAAGAACATCGTCATCAACGGTGCCTCCTTCCAGGGCTACGACATCAACGTGTTCCCCTACACTCAGAACCCTCCCAAGGTTGCTGCCTGGACTGCCTCCAACACTGACAACGGCTTCGTTGGCCCCGAGAACTTTGCCAACCCCGACATCATCTGCCACAAGAACTCCAAGAATGCCGGCGCCCATGCCGTTGTCGCCGCTGGTGACAAGATCTTCGTCCAGTGGGACACTTGGCCTGAGTCCCACCACGGCCCCGTCATCGACTACCTTGCTCGTTGCGAGTCCGGTAGCTGCGAGACGGTCGACAAGACCTCCCTCGAGTTCTTCAAGATTGCCGAGGCCGGTCTGATTGATGGCAGCCAGGCCCCTGGCAAGTGGGCCTCTGACCAGCTCATTGACAACAACAACAGCTGGATGATCCAGATTCCCTCCAACATTGCTCCCGGCAACTATGTTCTCCGTCACGAGATCATCGCCCTTCACTCGGGCGGCGACCTCAACGGTGCTCAGAACTATCCCCAGTGCTTCAACATTCAGGTCACCGGTTCCGGCACCGCCAAGCCCGCCGGCGTCAAGGGAACTGCGCTCTACACTCCCACTGATGAGGGTATCCGCTTCAACATCTACCGCTCGCTTTCCAGCTATCCCATCCCCGGTCCTCAGCTGATCGCCGGCGCCTCTCCCGTTGCCCAGGGCACTTCTGCCATCGTCTCCACCGCCACTGCTGTCACTGGTACCGCTGTTCCCGCTCCTGCCACCACCACTGCTGCCGCTGCCACCACCACTGCTGCTGCTCCCGTTCAGACCACCGCTGCCCCCGTTCAGCCTACCACTACCGCTGTTGCTCAGCCCATCCAGACCAGCACCCAGGTCAACAACAACCCTCCTCAGCCTACCTTCACCCGCTGCCCTGGTTTCGGCCGCCGCCACGCTCGTGACGTTGCTCGCAACTAAGCGATATTGTATATCGCATGCGATATGAGCGAAGGACGACGACGCGTGGAAGGAAGGAGATAACAATCACACATCCAACCTGACGATTCGATATCATCTGGTCTCGCCATATTCACCCCTCTTACGTGCTAAAGCATATATTTGTTTATAGCCTGGTGCACACTTACTCTACACCTGAGTCTAGGACTCTTGGTGTCGATATTCAGGAGGAACCTTTTTTTCACTCCTGATATCTTTGGACTTCTATTCTTTGTAAATATGGCATAGGATTTTTTGCTTCTTTTCCCCTTGTGTATTATTATCTCTTCTTCCGTCGTCGTTGTCGTCACTGGTTTTTTTTTCTGGGACGGAGCGGTTGATGTCTTGGTGTAGACAAACAAAATGTTATGAAGCTTGTTGAAGCAGGCTTGAGTCTGCAGAGTTCAAATTTCCGGTTCCTTTTATTTTTGCCTTCCGTGACGTGAACGATGTTTGTTATTGTTTTGGGGAAAAGAAAAGACAAAATAGTTTGAGCCTGGACAATCTTGATCTGTGCACACCATCCCGCTAATGAAAGAAGTAGTGACGAAGACGAGGTGGTGGTACAGGGCCAAGCCCCCATATTTATCCGCAAATAACATGCCGATCCCAAGTCCCGGGATGCCAGATCTTGGTTTCGTATGCATGAACAGATCGGGGATTCGCACAGGCTAAACGATATTGTAGGATCAGCATGTGCGATATATGGGGAAAAGTGGTGGATCATTGAAGGGGAAAGAGGGGGAGGGGGGGGGGTTCCTTCTAATCGCCGGGAGACGGAAAGTCGCTTAACGGAAACTCTAGGTCAGTTTCAGCATGACGAGAGGGAAAAGGCTCGGAGATACTAAACCTTCAAAGGAAGAAGTCCGTCTCGGTTTACAATGGCCGGACGGGAAATTCCATGGTCGATTGGCGTGGTTGCGTCCCCCCAGCCCTATGGGTAGAATATCCACCAATCAGATTTGTCGGATTCCGGGTCGGTTTACGGCATCCCCTTTTTCTTCCGGCTCGACTGTCTTTGGATGCGGATATACACAGCTACGCTCTGAAGTAGAGCCACCTCCGTTGCCAAGATGTTTCTCGTCAAAAGTTCTTCCGGGTAGAAAGTAGTCGTAGTCGTCGTCGTCGTCATGGCCAACATGTGATTATACCAGGGGTGGAAGTGTGAAGGCATATTAATAATAATAATAATCCCTTCTTCTTCTTCTTCTTCCCTAATCATCACACCCTAATCTCTTTCTCTCTTCACCTCGTCCGCTCCTCCTTCTACCTCTCACCACCCAACCGAATCACCAAAAATGCATCCGCTCGTCCTCCTCACCCTCTCCATCCTCCCTACCCCCTCCCTAGCGGCAGTCCGCACCACCCCTCCCGCAGGCTGCATAACAGTCGCCAAATCCAACGGCCAGTTCTCCACCCTCCAAGCGGCGGTAAACTCTTTGTCGACCACCTCCACCGCGGCGCAGTGCATCTTCATCTACCCGGGCACGTACAACGAACAGGTCCTGATCCCGTCCCGCAAGGCATCCCAGCTCTCAATCTACGGCTCAACCACCGACACCACCTCTTATAAGTCCAACGCGGTCTTGATAACGCAAAAGAAGTCGCAGCTGGATGGCGGAATCTCAAACGACGAAACTGCCACGCTGAGGGTGAAGAGTGACGGATTCAAGCTGTACAACGTGAATGTGGAGAATTCGTACGGCAAGGGGAGTCAAGCGGTTGCGCTGAGCGCGTACGCGGAGAGCGGGTACTACGGGGTCAGGTTGTGGGGGTATCAGGATACGCTGTTGGCTAACAAGGGGAGACAAGTTTATGCCAAGAGCGAGATTGTTGGTGTGACGGATTTCGTCTTTGGGCAGGAGGCTCCGGCCTGGTTTGAGGGGGTCGATTTGAGGGTTTTGGCGTCGGGGGTTGGGTATGTCACCGGTGAGTTTTTCTCCCTGTTTTCTCTTTCTTATCCGGGGCGGTGTAAGACGGGCATATCTAACGTGCCCTCTCTCGTTGCCAGCATCTGGACGATCTTCTGCCTCGTCTGCCAACTACTACGTCTTCAACAAGTGCACCGTGGCAGCCGCTTCGGGCAACAATGTCGCCAACGGGGCTTATTATCTCGGGCGGCCGTGGAGGGAATACGCCCGCGTGGTGTTCCAAAACTCGCAGCTGTCGAGCGTCATCAATTCGGCCGGATGGAGGATCTGGAACACGGGAGACGCGCGCACGAGCAACGTCTACTTTGGAGAGTATGCAAACAGCGGAGCGGGCGCATCCGGCACGAGAGCTCCCTTTGCGACCAAGATGAGCAAGGCCGTCACCGTTGATGCTGTGCTTGGGTCGGGCTATGCGAGTGCGGCATTCTACGATGCGGCTTATATGAAATAAGTAGCTGTCGGTCCTAATCACTCGAAAGGAACGTGCGTTGTCTTGTTTCTTTTTTTATCCTTTTGTTCCCGCTCAGCCTCACACAAAAACGTGGGGTTATGCATGGTGTGTGTGTGTGTGTGTGCGTGTTCCTCAACCACACAAAATTGAACTTGACAAATAATAAAACTGAACTGCTGCCTGTCAGTTTCATGGTGACGCTGCGGTGAGTATTTCACCGCCAGATTAACCAACACACAAGTCAACCAGTATTATCAACGTTACACAATCGATTGAACGCCTCCTTGCTGTGTGCATGCATGTGAGTGAGTGAGGCTCTCTCTCTCTCTCTCTGAGATCCCTCTTCTCTATTTTCCGGGACATGAGTGGCACAGCGAAATGTCGTCAGCAACGAGCGCGAATACCGGATATCACTGATTCATTCATCCATAGTAAATTTTATGCCTTGCGCAAAGCTATTTTCGGCCATGGTGAGCAATAAGGGGCCTTTCTGTCCCCCATACTTACATTCCCATTGCTCCATGTTGACTTCACATGGCGGGTATGTAACGGTCTGGTGCGGGCTGTGCTGGTCTCGTCCAATAGCCACCTGCATGGCACCGCCAGCCAGGGCTTGGGAACGGAGGATACTTATCTAGTTCAATGTCCGCCTCCACTACCAGGAATGCCTCGGTGATAACCACACTCTTCAAACATGTCGGCCAGTCCATTCATTGAACCTAACCAAAACAAACGCTTCAATCGCCGTTCTTTTCTAGCGCGATCAAATGCCAACAGACAGCGAAGGACTAACGAGTCCGAGGATGATGATGATGATGAGGCACAAGGAGGAGGTGCTAGCACATCATGGGGGAAAGGCGTCACAAAGACGGACGAGCCCGCAGAAACAGAAAGATTGAATGAGCTGAAATCACGAATTCGGTCTCTCGAGGAAAAAGTCTCAGAGCTTCGACAGTACTCGGATTTGTTCCAGCTGATCAGCACGCCGCTTACCGCCCGAACCCTTCTCTTTCTCCAAAATCCATCAGGAGCTCTGGTGACAAACCCGTCTTCGAAGCCGGACACCACGCCTGATCCATCTGGCCTTGACACTGCCCTTTCTGTCGACAAAGCTATCGGCTTTGCGAAGTGGCTCGATTCCGTTCGAGACACCTTGGGCCCGGATTCATACTCGATCGAGGTTTGCTGTCTCTGCGAGAGAGCTCTGTACTTTAGGATACCCGCGGTGCCCTCGTCAACAAACCCTTTATCACACACACTGCCCAGAAGCGAGTTCAACTGCTCAAGGACCGGAACACTCCCCTGTTCGCCGGAACCCATCTGCGATGACTGCTTTTTACCGGCCATCATATCAAGCATCACAAAAGACTGGTGGCACAACCTCCACTCGGAACGCTGGATCAAATGTCCACATCCAGACTGCGACGACATTCTCCCAGGGCGATATCACACCGATTTGGCCTCCATCCTTTCCAACTGTAGAGATCCCAGCCTCTCTAATCACCTGAGACTCTTCAACCTCGCCGCAGAATTCCGCACCGCCCTCAAAGCCCTCGACCCAATACCAACCCCCGAGGCCCTGGCCCACGCAGCAAAATTCCACAAAGACCTCGAAAAACACGGCCGGATCGTCATCTTCCCCCCCCGCTCCACCTCTTCACCAACGCCACCGGAAGTCAAACTCCTCCCCATGGACACGTCTCCAAACCAAACCATCCAGGTCCCCATCTTCACCAGTCTCCTTCTCAAACCTGATTCCAACCTCCGCGAGTGCATAATCTGCACCGACCTCCTCCCAGACCTAACAGACGGTTCTCCCCTTTCCGAATCAACCTTGCACTCAACCATCGTCACCCACTTCCCGGGGGACTGGTCCAACCTCATCCGCCCCTTCCCCGCTTCGTCCTCCCTCCCCGCCTGCGCCTCAATCCACCCCTTGAACACCTGCCTAACCTGCCTCTCCCGAACCATCCGCTCCCAGCTCGAAACCCGCGGCCGAATAGCATCCCAATCCCTCATCTGTCCTCACCCGGACTGCGGCCACATATACACCCACTCCGAACTGCGGTCCACGCTCGACTCTGAAACATTTGCTCTGTACGACCGGCACAGATTAAATTTGCATCTCTCCTCCTCCGAGGAGGCACCCAACTTCAGGTGGTGCTTGAGGCCCGCGTGCCCGTCGGGACAGATACATGAAGTGGTCGGCCCGGGTTGGGGGCTGATACAGAGTCCAGAGTTTCCCGTCGCCTCCGGGAGGTTGAATCCGAACCGCAACAAGATCAGCTGCGGGGACTGCGGGTTCGTCATGTGTTTTGAACACCAGATCCCGTGGCACGAGGGCCTGTCTTGCTTGGAGTACGATGACTACTACCACCACCACACATCTCAAGACGGCGGCGGCGGCGGCGGCGCAAGGGCGGTGGACGAGACGAGAGAATGGCTTTCGAGAAACACAAAACAGTGCACCTGCGGCGCCAGAGTGCAAAAGGCGGGCGGGTGCTGGCACATGACGTGTCAGATGTGCGGGAGGGACTTTTGCTGGAGCTGTCTGGCCGACTGGGAGGGAAACATAATGAGGAGGAACGCGCAGACCGGGATGAGGGAGTACAGGGTTGAGGGACACGAAGAGGGTTGTTATTTTAGGGAGGAGGGCGCGTTTAGGCCCGTGGTTGTCATGGGGGATGATTTGGAGGATGCGATTAGGGTTTTGGAGGGCGGGGAAGAGTTTGAGTGGGAATAATAGGGGCTGGCGGAGTAAACAATGGGGATGTGGTTCCTGGTGAGCTTTCTTCTGGGCGTGAGACGGAGCTGATCTTTTTTTGGGGGTTTTTTTTTTTTTTTTTTTTTTTTAAATTTGGGGGTTTTGATCTTTTGTGATGGATAATGAATGCTAGGGAGGCGGTGCCGCGGTCTATCAGGGTATGTACAGTGCGTTGCGGTAGCAAGTCTACATGCATGCTTCATCAGTATCGTCTTGAATTATTTTTTATTTTTTAAAAACAAAATAAAGTAGGCAACTTTTCGGACCTCTACCCTTCAGTCAATATCAAAAAAAGAGGAGAAATTGATAGTATTTTGCCTCAGGAGTCGTCAGACAGACAGACAGACACTTTCACCTGCTTCCAGACATTCTTTTTGCAACAATACATAATTTGATTTTTCTCGTTCCCGCCACAAACCAAACATCACGCGATCCCGAGTCACATCATCACCCTTCACAAGAACTTCAATACGGGACCTACTTACCGATGGTGTGATGTGGTAACACTCGGTAACCCAATCACTTTTGCTAGTAAACAATATTTCTCACCGTGATCACACACACCCTACCCCAGGGCGGGCATTTTTCTCGGTCAAGTGATATTGATATTTGATATTTGATTATCACGTCGCATTTTGGTCTTTTTTTTTCTTTTCAACAACTCTCTTAGGTACATTATGCACACACGTGTACTAATTATTTAATCATTTCATATTTATTGAAAATTTCTGTAACAAAACTTACCTTTTTTCCCCCCCCCTTTCAAAGGGGAAGGGGGGGGTTACAATTTTGCTGTCATTTCACTTGTTAAAATTCCTCATGTATCATCATCATCCATCTCGCACTCGCTTCTGTTACTTGAGTAGGTAGCAGTTTTTCTCTTTCTTCTCTTGGTTTTCTTGACTTATCCCCTGGCTACCCCACTCACCAGCCCGGTCAAGTTACCATCCGAGATCTTGACAGGCCCAGGAGACGAGGGTTGTTGAGATTCAAAAAAAGAAAAGGCGAGCTGTCAGAGTGTGTCACGAACCGTTGGTCTGAGCGTTCTCTTCTTTTTTTTTTTTATGACGCCAAGGTTGCCGGAGCCGGTGTCCAGTGTTATTGGGGGCCGGAGTTGTTGCCCGCGGCTGAGAGATTGCAACTGCACTAAGTTCCTTGTTGGCAACAACAAAAAAACAAGATTGAATTTTGATGAAAAGATTGGCGCTTGTCGATGAAACGAAGACGTTTCGAGAGCGATAAAAAGAAGAAACAAGGTTCAGGGTTGTCGTTATTGAGTGAAAGAGGTCTGTGCGAAATTTGACCAGGCTCGCGCCGTTGTAACGGTAAAAGATAACCCGCCAGCTGGCAGCCGTCTTGGCGATGCCACCCTTGATTTCTTTTTGAGAAAGAATGGGAAATGCGGGGGGGCGCCAGGTTTCCAGTTTGGGAGGTTGAGGGATGAATTGAGTCTTTGGTTTTGGGTCGAGTCTGGGTCCTGGGAAAAGTTTGAAGGGAAGGAAAGGGAAGGAAGGGAAGGGACGGTCTGTCATCTCCCTCTTCGTCTTTCCATTTCCCCACTCTCTCTCATCAAAAAGGTGTGATCAGTCGAAAACAGCCTGTTACGGGATCAAATCTTAGCTGACCTGACACGACGCCCGTAAATGCAATAATACTCGTTTGTTATACATCCATACCTACGTTCATCATTATCATCATCATCACCATTTGCTCATCCCTCACCGGATCTGACCGTCACATCGTTTCATGGCTTATAATCTTCCAAGATTCACACCCGTTGCACTGCCCATCGGGAAAATAGAGAATGGGTCATGACTTCCTTCTGACATTTGGGGACCATCCAGTCTCGCCTGCAGCCGTTGTTCAAGTGCCTGCATACGCGAAGCCTCACCAAATCCGTATTGGGACGCCCGCACCCTCCGAATCGGGACACATGCCTGCCCACTTCGGCTTCATCTCAGGTGGTGTTTTGGCCAATGTCCAAGCGGCGAAAAAGAGGACCTCTCTTGTTCCCCTCACGATGTTACCTTTTGGACGAGAACAGGGAACGGTCTTTTAGTGTACAGTGCACACACGCCTTTCTGTCATGCGACCCTGTCTGTAGCCCCGAATTGAGATTGACTCTCACAAGTCAGCTGGTGTTGCTCGTGAGTGAGCGAGCGGCCAAGAAGACCAGGATTTGTAAGGTGGTAGACACGGGATGGTCATCTACGAGGGACGCGCAAACCCGGATCCTTCGCTCTCCGGCCGGCCCCGATCTGTTCATACAGTGCTCCTTCTCCAACACCTAAAAGTGAGGGGAAAAGGGACGACGCCGTTTTAAATGATGTGCATCAACCAATAAACTTTATCTCTAATTATACCCCATTCTCCAACGCGCCGCATGACCGACAACGACAGGCTGGAGATGGAATTTTTCATCATACTTCAATTTGCAAGACCATGCTATGGTCCTGCGGAATCGAGAAGGTAGATAAAAAAAATACTAAAAAAAAAAAACTGTCAATCTAAATTTACCCCCAGACAAGGCTAGAAACCACCACCGATCGGAACCTGCCCCCCTGGTCGAAATCGGATTCGATACATGGGACACAGACAAGGTGGGGAGCGAGATTTGACAACGGTCAAGAAGGAAGACCCGGGGGGGGGGGGGTGTGTAGTGAAGATTGAGAGAGAGAAAAGCCGATCCCACCATTTCTGTTAGTGTATACTAGAACAGGGGTCACACCTCCTCCACCTCTCTCTCTCTCCGCGAGCCGCCGTTACATCGTGCCGAGCCTGCATCGAAAGCCCCAATCACAGGTGCCGAACCCCCCGCCGCCGCTGTCCGTAACAAACTTTCGCTCTCTTGAAAACACCTCTTTTTGACTCCCTCTCTCTCTGTCTCTCTCTCTCTCTTGATGTGCGTGCGGCACAAAAGGGAACCAACACACACACAGACTTCCGAATATCTTCCAATAAGAAACCAAGTCGTCACCATGTTCATACTCCTATACCGACACGCACATATATATATATATATATATCTGTGCCTGTCACCGACATGTTGTTATTTATTGTATCTGTAAAATACCGAAAACAGGTTTTATCCAATCAATAAAAGAAAAAGGACAAGGTTTCTTTCACGTCTTGGTGAATGTCCGATCATTTTCGGTGTTGTGATTCAAGCGGCCAATACCTGACTTGCATATTTGATCACGAAAAAGACACAAGACACAGACAGGTCCACGCTATTTTGACCGTTGCAACGGTCCTTGACACACCACACCCTTCTTTTTCCAGGATGGTTTTTCACTTTAGTGTACACCTCACCCCTGTTTACACTAGTTTTCTCACCCACACACCCGTAGGTTCTCCAAGCTCCACACACACACACACACACACACACACACACACACACACACACACACACACACACACACACACACATACATACCCCTACCCCCCAGTTCGGTACCGGAAATGGGAATGGGAAGCTGGCTGGGAGCCACACACACCAAGAAGAGAGCTCTCGAAATGCGTGCGTGTGGCGGCGGTCGGAACCGGAATTGGAGGGGGGGACATGTCATATTGATCTTTGTTTTTTGGGGTGTGTGTGGGGAGAGGAGAGGAGTACATACACTGCACGTTCTGTGAACAAGAGAGAGAGAGAGAGAGAGAGAGAGAGAGAGAGAGAGAGAGAGAGAGAGAGAGAGAGAGAGAGAGAGAGCTGAGCTGCCCTGGGAGATTGACCAAGATGGGGAGGGAGATGGTTGACACTTTTTTGGAAAAAGAATATTCAATCTTTTTTTAATTTGTTTGGTCAATAATAAAAACCTGCAAAAGTTACCACCTATCTACGTATTCCTCTCAATTTTTCACGGATGATAAATTTATTGCTTTGGGTTTCTTTTTTGAAAAGAAGTCTCGGTCTCGGTCCCGGTGCTTCCTCCAACACAACACCACCAATGTGTGGGGGAAGTAATAAGGAAGGAAGGATGGAGGGAGCTCTCGGGAGACACGCGCGCGCGCGCGCACACACACACATACACGGGGCGGGAGAGGGGAAACGAAAAGAAAGGAAAACAAGATGATGAGAGATGATGTCAGCCGCAACGGCTTTTTGGTTTATTTTTTCTGTGGGAAGGTGGGGTGGGACTTTATTTTGGTTTCTTTTTAAACAAGTATTGATATTTAAATTGAAATTTTATTGGATTTGCACGTGGGAAATTTGAGTGCTTGCTCAGGAGATCGACAACGAAAACGACGACGACGACGGCGACGAAGACATGGAAATGGGGGTGGTGGTGTGTGAGGAGAAAGGGTCCGAAGTGAGGAGTGAGGAGTGAGGAGGAGAATTGGGGTGAGGGGAATGGGGGGAATGGGGGGTCCTTGGAGATCTGTCTGGACCGTAGCCAACAAGCGAGCGGGAAGGGAAGGAGGCCGATCTCACTGGTTTGAATGGACTTTTCTATCAGGAAGATGGTCATCATGCTGAGGGTCTCAATCACGACATTTTTTTTTTCAACTTGTTTTCCATTCCGGTTCATGCCAAGTGAACGAACACACACGGCATGTGATTAATATGTTATTTCCTGGTTCATGCTTCAAATCAGAATCCCGTGTTGGAAGGTATTGCATGCTATGATAGAACACTTTTCATATATAACCTTGCTCGTACATAACACGAAAAGGAAGATTGTGAAACATTTTGCAGATAAGATGGATGCCGTTGCACAGACCCCTTCCCTGCTCGTACACTACCAGGAATTATGACTCTTCAGCTCCTACTAGGAATGATTTAGTCTGTGTGTCTGAGACATACATATACATACACAACCCATGTGTGTGTGTGATTACGTGCGTGGAAATGAGACAGACACCAAAACCCAATTTTGACGTTCTGCTATAGCATCATTTATAAGTGTCAATGCCGTGTTTAATTCGATATTTCTCGCCGAAATAATATCTTAACATATCAATCATTTGATCCCAACCAAGAATGGGATGTATGTACTATATACACTCTATCTCCATGCTCACTTGAAAAAGATAAACGATATCAAATCAAATCAAATCAAAACAGATCAAACCAGGCTGACTGCAGTGCATTGACCCCAAAAACACCAATAAGCGCCACCACCCACCTGCCGACCTACAACAACAAAGTCACAAACATGAATCTACATGTACATGTAGTTGGTAGGTCCCCCAAAAGGGGTTTCGAAAGTCCTAGATAGATCACGGTTCAGACCCTCAGAAGCAAAAAAAAAAAAAAAAATCTGAACTCCAAAAAAGTGGTGGTGGTGGTGTATATCAGACCTCATTGAAAAAAATAACACATATATCCCCACCATCATGACCACAAAAACCACAATCTGCATGCACTCCCGCCGCAGCCCAAACAAAAACACACACGGCAGGCAAGGCAGGCAGGCAGGCAGACAGACAGCCAGCCAGCCACAGCCACAGACACACAGACTCTTATAATAAACCCTGCCAACTCGGCACTTCTAACACGAACGTATATATGCACATGTAATGTACTGTACTGCACATACTAACTTACCCCCCCGCGGAGAGTCGGAAATATGTTCCAGCCCTTCACTCCACACCACACCACTCCACACCACTCCACACCATTACCATATTACCATATTACCATACCATAGTTTCTATTTTTTTTTCATCTTTTTTTTTTCAACATAAGTGATCAATCACATACGCTACTTTTCTGATGAAAGGACGACTCGGACACGGGTCGGTTCGGTGCGTGCAGTTGACGCCACTGCACACACACACACACAAACCAAAGTTGGGTGGGTGAGGGTGATGGTGTTGGTGTTGGTGGTGGTGGTGGTGTGTGTTCTTGATAATTTAGGGTGTGTGTAAGATTACCATGTTGTGTGATATACAAAATGTATTCTGTGATATTGGGCGGGTTGCGTGTAGTGTGCCATCATACCTGTCAGGTTTTCTTTCTTCTTCTTTTTTTTTTCTTTTTTTTTCTTCTTTCTTTCTTTAATTCCCCCCCCCCCCTTTTATTTGTTTTTTTTTTAAAAAAAAAAGGAAAAAAAGAAAGAAAAAAAGAAAATCTGACCTGCATGCATGCATTGTGATTTGTATTTCCATTTACACACCACACAACCAATCGCGCCCCAACTTACATTACGCATTCGTGACGAAAAATAAGAAAATATAAATATATAAAACATACCTCATGCACAAGTATAATTAAGTAAATGATCCCCGGAAGTATGCATATACTTCAAAGATATGTACTGTACAATGTACACAGTTTGAACCGGCTCGCAACGGTATAAGAATCATTAGCATCAGAGTGACAAACACATGCAGTGATTTAGCAGGACACTAAAGTTTTAAGGGGTGGGGTGGGTGTGAACGCAGTAAAATTTACCGTTGAGAAAGACCAAGAGAGAGGGGAAAAAAAAACTAAGCTAAAAAGACGTTGAGATCGAAAACCATTGGCACACCACGCACACCACGCACACCACTACTATCTCTCGGGCTGTTTGGTTCTCTTTTTTCTTTCTTATTTTCTCTGTGTATGTATGTATGTGTGTGTGTGTGTGTGTGTCTGTGCGTTTAGTCCTTGAGGAGGAGGAGGTCCTTGTCCTGATTTGGTTTGCTTCGCTACCGGCTTTGGACAGGTATTCTATCCTCCCCTGCCTGACTTTCGTAACTTTTTCTTACATTCTTGGCGTTTTTTATTGGGGGTTTGCCGAGAGGGGCGGACTGCGTTCGGTGTGAGGGGACGGATCGGGGATGGGTGGTTTACAACACAATGTGTAAGCATCATACTGAGAACAGTATGTTGGTGGTGGTGATGAATCCAGTCTGCCGTGCATTGAATCTAGACAACACCGAGCGAGATGCATATGTGGCTGGAAACAGATCGGGATATTGGACTCACTCACCCACACCATCCCGCAATCCCACCATCCCATCAAAGAAAAAAAAAACCACGTGTTTCTCTGCGTCTGGGCGTTCATTGGAGAAAAAGTTGGCTACCACCTGAAACATGCAGAGTATGATGCAACATGCGGAATCTTTCGTGAGGGGAGAAAAATCCGAGGGGTATAAAACACCATATAATGAACGAATATGGTGATGATGATCGCGACTTTGTTCCCGAGAGAGAAAAAGTTCATGACAAATGGACTGGACGGTACATGACCTCCCTCCACATCCCGAAAATACGCTACATGGCTTGCCAGGCATTCCCCGGATTTTACTTCGGGGTTATGTAGTGTTGCGGTGGTGTTTTCTTTGACAGTTGGTCCATGGTTACCTGCCCTTCTGTTTCCATGGTTCGGTGTTATGTATACAGGTAAATTTTCTGGGGTAACAAGTAAAAAAGACAGATAGAGAGACAAAAAATCCAATGCCAACATACCATGCCATGCCGCCCACACCCATGTTTGCGGAAACGGCACTGACAGCCGAAAGGGCCGGAAAGGCACCACACCGGTTGTCTTTTTGGGACAGGTGGAACGACGAAAAGGAAAAAAAAAAAAAAAAAAAACGCCTTCGAAGGGGGGTCTGGCCACCAAAAGAAAAAGTCTTAGTAGGATCTGATAAGGACGTGCGCTCGCACCCGATCCCACCACCACACGCACCACACAGAGATCTTTTCTGCCTGATAGCGTAGTATGGTCATCAGTTTAGTGCAAGTAACGCAACGTCGTATAAAAACGTGAAAAACAAGCAACAAAAAAGGATGCATTAGTGTCAAATTCCAAACTGATGTGAAAGAAAAAGCAGAAACGAGCCTTTTTGGGGGTGGGTGGGAGCTTCAGGGATAGCTATGTGGGTCCAGGGGGTTGCTGCTCAGGGGCTTCTCGCAATCACCAAAGCAAAACATTGCGAACCTTTGTTTTTGCTTTTGTAAGACAACCTTGACTTCAAAGCGTGCGAGCGACGCGACGGTCTTCAAACAATTCTCAAACCAATGTCAAGGAACAAAGAGGGAGAGGGCTTATTCGAGGGAAAGGTAAGCGCACGTTGCTGTATGTAGCGTATATCATAAAGTAAACAACGCAACCGCTGCTTCAAAAGGGGCTTGACGGTTCTTGCAATATGAAAGCCACTTTTGCGTGACAAGAAACTTTGTCATCTTGGCACCGACAGAAGGGGCCTTCTAGCCATCCCATCTTTTTTCTCGCCATACCCTTCTGGGTTCGACGCACTGCAACAGAGACGATTTTTCAGCAAGCTGAAAAGGAAACAAACGAGGGAAGGAGATGCGAAAATGGGGCTGCGCAGGCCATAACGGCATGTCAGATGAGCCGGAGGGAGGGAGAGAGGGGGTTGGGGCCATGATGGGAACGGACGGGTCGTCCAAGGGCAAACTCCGTGGTATAACCATGAGAGCGGTTGCAGGACCCCTAGCTGGGAATGGAAAGCCACAGTGGACACGCACTGTGTTCGGTTCCGAGTGCTCCGTGGACCGGGAGAGAGGAATTGCCAGGAGGTTCCAAGGCGGCCAAATATTGGTCCCCTTCAGAGATCCAGGGGCGCGGGGTGCTCTCAACGAGTACCGGAGTCTAATTGGCGCTGATGGGAATGACTGAGGCCGAAGAACTGCGGGGAGGACCCGTTGAGAGCAATGACACTGTGGCTTTGGGCGTGGACAGAAGAGCCTCAGGGATATCGCGATATTGGGTGTAGAACTACAATGGATTCCACATAACTGGCGATATTTTTGGGTCCTGGGATGGGACAAGACTCCTGGGCAATCCGGGTGGGCGACGACGGGACGCAAATTAACTCGCAGCAGCTTAATCCTCAAGCGAGAAGGGACTTGCCAGCTCGCCAGCTCACCAACAAAACAGTCCCCACGACCCGGCCGCCGCCACCGCTGGCGTGTTGACGAATAACCGAAGCACCAGGCCATCGGTAGACGAGATTGCATAGCATGAGCAACAAGGCCAGACAAGCAGCGGCGGCGGCGAGATGTCGTCGAGACGCGATTATGCGTCGCTCTGAACCAAACTTTGCGCCAATTTAATGAGCTTGCTTACCGAGAGACGAGGTCTGGCTCTTGAGTCCTCGCCAGGAACCGAAAAGGGGACGAAGACCCTCTGGATCCCAAGGATCGCTTGTAAGATTGCTTTGGAGCCCAGGATACGGTGGCAAGCGGCACGCTTCGAGCCGTGAAAGTTAAACAGCATCAACAAACGTGCGAGGAAAACTGGCCTCGAAGGGACACACGGCTTTGGCCCAGCATTTGCGAATCATTCCGGGGAAGTTTGACCCGCGGGGCTGGCTGCATGCGGTTCGGATCAGGTGTCTGGTATAAACGTTGCTCAGCTCGCCAAGTTGGTGAGAGAATAGAGTACGCCCAGAGCGGTTTCAGGGAACAGAGAGATGTTCACAGGGTGTTGTTTACCTGGCGGCGCCGGTGGTTGTGAAGCCTCCCAATAATGTGCCTGGAGGAACAGGATGCTTGTCCTCGCCCTGATCGAGGCGACTGGCAAATAAGGTACCAGGAGCCGAAAGGTGACGGTACCGTGACTGTTGGGCTTGGAAGAAGGGCGCATCTGTATGCACGCCCCGCAACTGATATTGCGATATCTCGGCCCTCGCGCATAGGAAAGCCCACAAGTCCAGGGCTACACATGCTCGAGTGGAAGCCATCCTTCAGCTACAGCATATCGTAAGCTTCTTGGGCCGATTCAAAATCGGGATTTCCTCTTGGTGTTTCCAGGCGAAGACTTCTAGATGTCTCTAGGTGTCTTCTGATCCACGTTCCGAGACGGGGGTAGTCAAATTGTTCAATGCGACAGACCAAGATCGCCGCTGATGACGACCTACCAGGCGGCACTTCTCTGAGGGAGAACGATGTTCAAGTGAAGAAGACGATGTCCAGCAAGAGGCCCATTTTTGCCCCGGGCTCTCAAAGCGCCGAGCTGGCCGGAAGGGCGCTCACAATGCAGTTTCATCAGGCGGAGTTGCGTCTCCGAGCGGATCTGGGACTCATGGCTATACACCCCCAAAGGCTTTGGAGGACTTCGGGAGGGGCAAATACAGCAAGTGAGCATAAAACCGGGGAAGCTTGACAGGACGGCACGGTTAAGTCCAGCAAATAGAAAACCTGACAAAAGGCGGGTGCAGAATTGTGGTGGGCTTAATAGCTCTGATATAGGGGCTAAGGGATAAGGACCCTGTTTGCCATTGGACACCCCCGATCCGCTCCCACGACTGAATTTGGCAAGGTAAGACGTCGCACGCAGCCGTATTGAGAAATGCGGTGCAACTCGCGGAATTCGCCTGACTTGAACTGAGGGGTGTGCATTCGTCCATCAATCTGCAGGTGCTGCGATGGTTGAGCAGCCGGCAGAGACCTCCTCATGCTGGACTGTGATTTTACCCAGTCATGATTCCTTGACATGCGACGGGCTGGGCGGAACGCAAGCAAAGCAATGTGACGAGTCCGATATGATCTCACTCTGGCCCACGATGCCACACATGTTTCGGTGACCGTAAGGCGCGGGGGTTGCAGATGAGATGCGAAATAGGTATACGCTGACGAATTTCATCATGCATCATTATTGAGCGTGGTCGAGGCCGCGCTGATCTCTGGTTTCATGGCCGGGGAAGCTGTAATAAATGAAGTTGCAGTACATATACCCCGAGGCAACGACGATTTGCAACGAAAGCCCTGCACGGCTCGAGTAGCCGCTGTATTGTAATTATGTTGTTGGTGTTGGTGACGAGACACTACCTGGTTTGCAACGGCAGCTTGGCCGGTACCGGGCGGGAAGAGGCGAACAGGAAAGCTGCCACCTCGATGCTGACCTGGGAACCGGTGATTTCTCGTCAACTCGTCTGGCTTCCAGTGCCAGGTAAACGAAAAGCACGGCGAGAAGAGATCGTCTTCGCCAGAGATTCAGGGCGCGAAGGGGGCCGGGAATGAGAACGTGGTTGCTGCATGAGGGTTGCAGATCAGTACCGCGTCTTGGCAGTTTTGCAACGATGCAACGGCGACAAACCGACCTGTATCCGGAATTAAAAGGAACATGTTCAAATCATCATGTTCATGTCATGTGCTGGCCGATGACGAGTCTCTCCAGATGGTAAGCATGTCTTCCACCTTCCACCTTGTTTTCTCGTTTTTTTGTCAAACAAGACCAAATGAAGCCAGCCGGCACTGGCATTGCACTGCAGGGAGCGGGAGGCTGCCGATTGGAAGGAGCGTGTTGTTTGGGCGAGCTGACCTGTCAGATTTTGAATGCATGGGTAATCTTACGGAATTTACGGAATACACTACATGTACATACGATACAAAGCCCACACCACCAGTCCGATCAGATCTGACTTCCTCATCAAGTTAGCGCAGATTACGGATCCGTACTTGGGCTCCACACTGGAAGCTCTCAACCGGTGGGGTGATTTGAGCAAGATCCAAGATGGGCGTTGGAAAGCTTCCTATCTTACCTAGCTTCATGATAACTCTCAATGCTACAAAACTTGTAACACAACAACCGGGACTCGGTCCTACTCACCATGCCGCCGGCAGAAATTCCTTAGCTACCTTAGATCCCTTAGCTACCCACCGAGACCTTTCACGCCGCTTCGTCGCCTAACAAGTGCATCTTTGGCGTCCAATTGATTTTGTCCTCGAAGGGCCGACTTCCTTGCACCTCGCGACTGTGCACACGGGATGGAATATTACTCTTATGGAATATCCTGGCCGTTAATCCATCCTGGTGGACTGCTACTAAGTGGCAGCAACTGAAACCATACACAGAGTGAAAAGAACTGCAGCAATCGCGTCGGCCGCCGATGACACCCCCGTCCCCCCGTCCCCCCGTCCGCGTTGCGTCTGGCCTGGCACATGGCCAACCAAGATTTGCTTTGAGAGGTTGAACTGCGAGGAGCAGCGTTCTCCAGAAAAAACGGCTATCGACGTTCCTTGGTTGACCAAAGAACGGCGCCCGTAGCAATCAAGACATATCAGGACACCTTGGCGGGAAACAAAACCCCAATTCGTCCTGATTGACCGGGGAAATGCGACCAAGGGTCCCTGTTTGCCAAAGGTTGCGATTATCATCCTCGATCGACAACAAGACAACAACAAGTCACCGTCCCTTGTCATGTCAGGCAAGGCAGACGCTTCCTTCACAATCCTGCTCTCTCTTCCCACGGCATTGCCGACCGAACAGCTGTCAAAGCATTGACACGGCCCGGGGATCCTGGGACTTGCATCTTCCATGACCTGTGTGCAGCTCGGAGACCGGGTCATTCATCACTCACATCTCGACCTGTATGGATACACCTAAACGGGAGGTACGGATAACAAGCGTTATGGCGTCCTGTTCCCGGATCATGCTCCTGCCTCCTCAGGCTGAAACATTCTGACCCCAATAGCGTCCATGTCGCCAACCCCTGCAATATCATGCCGTGAGAGGACGAGCCCGTCAGACTGATTTTTGTTGCTTTGACCTTTTTGTAGAAGATTCTTTGGACGTTCGAAAATGCCAATCACTCCTTCGGGTGGCAGGCATTGATGACATATGATTCCATCATCAAGCCACTTGGTTATCAAGTCTTGATGTTCTTGGCCGCCCACCGGCACCGAGTCAGCAGATGAAGAGTAGTACGCACCTAGTCGGTTGCATGCACGCCGATACGCCCCGGAACCAATTAATATAAAAGTTGCTGCAAGAGACGAGGGCGGAGGGGACATGATGGGCGCAAGGCTTGCTCCGTTGGGCCTGTTGAAGCGCCATGAACCTATGAGCCTGTGGGCCATGTTGCATCGAAGGCTCCCCCTCCCTTCCAGCGAGCGCCGAGAGGAGGTGGTGCATGTCAGCAAAAAAAAAAAAAAAAAAAAAAAAAAGAGAAAAAAGAGACGAGCTATTCCAACATGAACAGGAAGCTATTGGGAGGGTGTCTGTGATGCAAGGTGCCACGAGGCGAAACACCGGCCCTCCGCCTTTCCAGAGTGCCGCTCCTGCATTAGCGGACTGGCTTTTGGTCTGTTCCTGAAATTCTGCCATGTGTCGATGTGTCCGATGCAGACTTGCGCTTTGACTGAGGACGTGCGTCTGCCGCGCGAGGAAGCCGGATTTCTTGTCATTTCTTGCCATTTCTTGTCCAAAAAACTTTATTCCATCTCGTCGAAAATCACTGCTTATCAACCCGCCAATTGACAGATACATTGAGAGTTCAGATGACATGAGGACCTGCAGCTTTTAGGGAGGGCAGGGGTGGATATCAATCCGAGTCCATGACATGGGATGCGTGAAAGGGAGCCCCGACCGACAGGGTGGGCACTTGCACCGGCTGGAGGATACCACTTCAACATCTTGCACCCGATTGCGCTACAGGTTTTTGCAAGATTGACATTCGGAGTGCCGATGCCGCAATGCCGGAAAAAGATGGGTCACAACAAGTTTACAAACCCTTCGAAGCTTTCCTAGTGATAACGAGACACCTCACGCGTGCCTCACGTCCCCCCTCCTCCTGCTCGGAATGGCCAACGGCGAAGGACGAATGGTGAAAACAGACTGGGTGAGACCTAAAGAGGTTTAGCACCTTTCACCTGGATGCAACGCACGGACACCCAAAAGGCTCAAAACGGAACAGCCCAACACCGAATCCTGCAATGCCGGAAGAGCCCCCGTTGTTCGAGAAGGATTACAGACATGCACACACACACACACTACGAACTGACCGCCTCGTAGTGATTGCAGATGGATGTTATGAATTCACAATCAAAAGAGAGAGAACTCGATCAGTGACGTGTAAAATGGCGGCTGAGAGGCAAAGACTGCGCCGTAGCGAGACCTTGACTGGGTGAGCAGTTCGCTTGATGGCTGGCTGGCTGGCTGGATGGATGGATGGATGGATGGATGGCATGTCAGTTTGAGGTTGCACAGCGGGGTGGGGTCAGTGTGTGTCCAAAGCAGGTTGGGACTTGGGAGCGGTACTTGCATTCACCATATGCCCTGGTCCTGGTCATGGTCGAGGCCCGGAACGAAATTGACGGACTGGGGATGCAAGCTTGGAACACAGGCAATGTTGGGTGCTCTTTTTTAGCTGGGGAAGGTCGCTGAAGGGGGAGAGGAGGAGTAGCACGCAGTGTAGCGTCCATCTCAACACCCGGCATATTTATCCAGCGTCGTGTGCTTGGCATCATCAGCCTAGTTTGCATGTATGCTACGCGCATGTAATTATCTGCCTCCTTTACCTACCTACTTGCCAATGACACGGGAAGGGGCCCTGAAAGCCTCAAAGTGTTGAGAATACCGACCGCAAGTAAGAAATGGTAATAGTTTACGTAGTATATGCCAACGGACGAAATTGCAACGGAAATCGATCGGGAAAGGATTAAGATTATCAGACTGAGAAGAGAAAGGGAGAGAGAGAGCAAACGGCACCCCTCCCCCATCAGAACGGGCCATCCACGCCATCCACGCCATCCACGCCATCCCATCGTCCGTCTACCCCGGTCCGCCTTGTCAACCTCTGCCAACCCTGCCCTGGCTCTCAACGCTACGCTACTCCGCGCAAATCCCGTTGGGCCTGCACCAATGCAGTCAATGTGCACTGCGGAGATAGCTCGATGGCAAGCTGTTAGCACGCACCAGTTCAAGGGAACTCTTGGAGCCCTGTCCAAGACCGGACTCCCGTTCCCGCGCGCCCGCCGAACCACTCACCTCACCCTGGACGGCTGGTGCTGGAGATGATGACAGACGGCCGATGGCAGATATCGAGACGGGGACCCCTTCACCTCGAACGGTCAAGATCCAGCCCAGGAATCCTTGCTCTCGCAGTGCCCCTGCCCTGCCTTCCTAGCCTTATTCTATGATTGAGAGAAAACTGTTACTTAGCATGCAGATATAGCTCTATATTGCTCCCACATCCCATCCCCCTCCATCGTGTGACGGGTTCCAGACAATCACTGCCCATCTCATCCGGATATCATACACGCACGGCATTGTTCCTCTTGGCCGTGACCGTGGCCTGTCCCGCTCTCCGGATTTTCACTCTGCCATCGGTCCAACGCTGTCCGCTCATCATTTAAAAGTCAATCATCTTTTTCCCCCAAAAGTCTTGCTTTGGGGCTAGCTCGATCTTGCTTTCCACACGAATCCAGATCTGAATCGGGTCTGGGTCATTTGTTCTGACACTCCGTCACAACGCTGGCACTAAATCTGCCGGCTTTAAACATATCTTACGGTACGTCAATCATATTCGGATAACATACGGAGTCTGCGGGGAAAAAAAAAGGGGGGGGGGGTGTTTCCTGAGTCGGAATATCGCAACATTCGATCCATAAGGTAGGTACCTGGGAACTCTGGGGACATCAGCAGCAACACCAAGGTTGGGAAAGGAAGGAACCTGGGAAGGGCCTGGACTTGAACGCAGGGAACTGGACCACTGACACCCGGGCGTAACCCTCTCGCTCTTTCCTTCCCTGCTGCCCTGCCATTCCAGATTGACGGCTTCCGCGCGGCGGCCCACTCTCTCCCAGGCTCTCCCCCACCCATAAGGTAGGTATTCGTCAACCTACACTACAACCTGGAAGCCACGGCAGTGAAGACAACAAGCAGCCCTTCTACCTGGAACAACCTGGAACCTCGAACCTGCAGATGCATTGCAGACTGCATCCGTCCACCTGAAGCATTCCAACTGAGCTACCCGACCTGACATGTCAGGTTCAAGCTCTCGCACCTGAACCTGCCTTGGATCTGAATCCCCTCTCCAGGTTATTCCGACTTCGAGGCCCCCTTCCCTTCCACGCCCTTCTGACGCAGAACTCTACTCCTCCGTACCTTCCACATCCTGAACTCAAAGGGACTCTTGCTAAAACAACTCAAGCCACAAAGTCAAACCAGGCCACCCGCGTCCACAGGACGTATCTCCCCTCCTCCTCCTCCTCTCCTCCCCTCCCCTCCTTCCCCCCCGCAAGACTCTCGGCAAAGCACGTCCCCACCGTCTACGTACCTCCCTCTCGGTTCCTACGGACCTGCATTGCACACAATACTTCTGTTCGAGGTGGTGGTGCTTACTTTTAACGACCACACTTCTCCCCCCCTCGGATACATCCACACCCCATCTTCAGACTTAAACGCTGACACCGGCACCCACCCACACCCGTGGTTTTCTCTCTTGTGTATTTGATCGGCCTTGTCCCGCGGGAACCACACATTTCTTTTACCGGCCTACCCCATCCAACCCCATCCAACCCCATCCAAACCAACACCACTTTTTATAATATCAACAATCCCCATCTCCAATCCTTTACTCGACTTCCCATGACCGGTTGAGTCGTCCTGGACGAACCACCCATTCCGACCCCCCGGACACTATATATAAACCGACGACCCCTTCCGGTCCCAGACAAACCTCTAACCCGGCATTCAATATGATGGCTCAGCTGGTGCCACAAGACTACGAGCTGATAATTCGGCAACAGCCCCGAAATGGGTGCGTCGCTCTGACCAAGGGGAAAGGTATGATTGGTGGTCACTTTCCAACTCACCTCTCGGCGTGCCAAAGACTTACATGACATTTGCTGCAACAGATCGCAGACCACTCGATCCGCCTCCCATTGTTCAGTTACGGATCAGCAACAGAGCAGACCCAATCCAGAAGTTTCTCCAAAATCCCTACCTCATCTTGGTCGCCAGACTGGTTCCAAAAATCAGCAGCGATGACTCGGACGACAAGCAACGGTCTGAAGTCAAGACCGGTGACTTGGCCGGCACGGTCGTCTCATCTCTCTACAACTTGAAGGATCTTAACAACACCCAAGGAGGTTTTTTTATATTTGGAGATCTGTCAGTGAAAAAGGAGGGCACCTTCCGGCTCGAATTTATTCTATTCGAACTCAGAACGGCAACCAGAGAATGTTGGCAACTCTCCAGCAAGGTTTCTGATGAATTCAACGTCTATGCTAGCAAAAACTTCCCCGGCTTACAAGAATCCACCTTCTTGACCAGAAGCTTCAGCGACCAAGGTGTACGTCTCCGGCTTCGCAAGGACTCTCGCACCGTTCTCAGCAGAAAACGCACAGCCAGCAACGCGCAGCAAGTTGACCAGATGAAAGAACACCCGATGGGTGGGTATAGCATGCACCACGACAATGGTGCTCATGACCTGAGTCCCCAAGGCCAATCGCCACACCTTCCGCGTCGACCAAGTGCCCTCGGCAGTCCATACGATAACTCGTACGAGCTTTCCTACGACAGGCCTCACAAGCGCATGCGCCAGCATTCTGGCAGCGAACACTCGGGCTATGACAATGGGTATTCTTCATACGTCAACCCAAGCCCACGCACGATGCCCGAGCCTATGGTATCGTATTCAGGGCCAATGACAACAAGCTACCAGTTGGGGCACCAGCCCACCGCCTCGGCACTTCCAATGCCTGCACCCATGACTTTCGCATCAATCGGTCGACTCGACACCCAAATCCCTCCCCACACAGGACCAAATTCCGCGTCGTCAACATTCTCTCCGGGAACCAGAAGATCGCCTGGCGCAGCATATCCCTATCCTCCCGCGCCAGCACCACCAATCCACATATCTCCCCTTGGTATGTATGGCCAAGCAGGCTATATGAGCCAACACGCCGAGCCAGGGACGCTGTCTCATTCGTCCAATATTCCCACCCTCGACATGGACGGCAAGCCATAAGATAATACCGTCAATGATGATAAGCCAATGCAGCGACGGAAAAAGATGGGGAAACGAGATCAGAGCAAAGGTCACCGGTGTCGAGCCTGGACCCCCTTTGAAGGGCGTTGATGAAATCATGTGGCATCTGTTATTGTTTTTTTTTTTTTCCTTTTTATTCTTTTTCTTGACGCATTTTCTTTTTGTTTCGCTTCGAGGAAAATTCTCTGATTCCCCACTCTCGTTTTTGTTTTCTTCTGGTTTCTTCGTTGGTTTGGACGGATGACATAGAGAGTTTGAGATATCCCATGGGTTTTCCTTGTCATTAATCTTGTTTCATTCGACCTTGGTTTTATTCGCTTCTTTTGTGGTAATTTACCAAGCCTGTCCACGACCGTACAAGGGATTTCTTTTTTCTTCTCACTCTTGATAGGGGTAAGGGATTCTCAGGTTTCTTGTCGGCAAACAGTGGGCAATGATGGTTTCTTTTTCGCACACGCAAGCAAAGAAAAATTGGTAAAGCAAATGGGTAACTGGGAATGGACTTTTGTTTGTGGGTTGGTGGGTTTAGGTATGCACAAAATATGGGTTTTCTATTTTCCTTTTCTATTTGGTGAAGCAGGAAGCGGACAATCAGAGAATGGACTGCATAGGGGTATTCGTATTAGTTCTTAATCTAAATTATGTGTAAAAATGTGTTCATATTTGGAGTTGAAGCTGTGTGAGCGGGTTGAAGTCAAATTGTAGACGTGCTCTTCGAATCATTCCAATTAATCTCTGGGGCCCCTCTTCAGTGTGGACAGGAATGTCACAGATATCCTATCTCACGACCCGCTGGGCTAGTCTCTGAACAACAGAAGAACACACACACACACACACACACACATCTATTTATCTGTCGGTATATTAGTCTATCTATCTATCTAATAACCGTGACGGGCTCAGTAACTTGAAGGTATAGAGCAAGCGTCAACCAACCCGCTCACTCTCACTCACCCATTCTCTCTGCCATAAGCCGCCAAAAAAAAAAAAAAAAAAAAAAAAAATACATGAAGTATGTACTGCATGTAAAATTTGGTCATGATGGCCATATGTTAGTCTAGTTGTTCAATTTGATTGTGTCTAGGTCGATGAGGCATTCGTCTCAGTCTGCTTCTTGAACCCACTTTTGGCACGCACGTTCGCTCCAAGAAGTTGTGATTGTAATTCCTGAAGGAAAGGATGGGGTTATGTTGGGGTTATCCGATTTCAGGGGGGGACGAGGGGACCTAATTAATTATGTTGCACTAAGCCGATTGAATCAAATTTTTTCAAAACCTTTTTTTTTTTTGTTAAAATAAGAGCATTGGCGCGCACGCCATGTCAAGCCATTGATCGTGTGTCTTAACTCGCGCGATGGCATACGTCGGTCGGCATCTTGCTGGTTGAACATTGTTTGATTGCGTTGACCGGATTTCCCCACACACGGCTTGCCTACCCCTGAGAGAGAGTGGTCATGCAGAAGCCCAAAAAAAACAAAACCCAAAAAATACTCAAAAAAACCGTGTAAGCCAATTGGCTGGATTTGTTTTGTTTCACAAACGCCAAGGTGGAGAAACCTGTTCAACCCCGGGGGGGGGGGGGGGGGGGCCGCGGCGCGCCGCGGCGGGCCGTCGAGGGCGCCGCGGGCGGGC